>VWPW01012076.1:41003-52320 GCA_013389825.1 Crypturellus undulatus | reverse complement strand
ATATGATTAAATCTATGTCCTAATGTTAGATGTACTGCAATTTAGTGAAGTATGTTGAGTTTGTCCTGGCAATTTACTGGCCTACACAAAACTCATATAACTTGCTATAAGTTTATTTTAATGAGGGAAAAACTTCACCACCATCAACAGCAAAAAACAATGATACCAAAGCCTACCTCTCTGCTATGTAATTTGTGAATGAATGGAGAGATGGAGATGACATGGATGCAGAAGGAAGGAAGANGCAAATGATGAGCAAAATCAGCAATGAGCAAAAAAAAAATGAGCAAAGAAGCAATGGTAAAAAGTCTACCTCTCTGCTGTGTAATTTGTGAATGAATGGAGAAATGGAGGTGACATGGATCCAGAAGGAAGGGAGGCTTCCACAAGCTTTAAAAAAGAAACTATAACTGTGTACGTAACAAGATATTGATCTTGTTACCGCATAGTCATGCCAGGTAAACCTCATGGTATTCGCTGTGTAGATTCACTATCAAATGCAGTGGGAGGTGGGGAAACAGCTATTTGAAAAGCTGGAAAGTGACTCTGGTTGAGAAAAGCCATTCTATATTAAAATAAATAGGAATGATAACAATAGCTATCTTATTTTCAAAGAATGAAAAATAGACTTTGTGTTGTTTAAGCTTAGCAGAGGGAGAGGCTGGAGCTAATTAAATACACCTCTAGTGCTGAATTTTGGTTTTGTTCTTCTGATTATTGAATTATAATGTAACTCATTTAATTGTGATTTTTTTCCATTACTTTCATAGAAATTAGTTGAGTTTTCCAATCTGAAATTATGATATTATCTTTCTAATATCTTTGGACCAATTACTCCAAAAATAGTTTTATGTCAGGATTTTTGTCCTGGGAGGGAGAAGGGAAGGGAAGAGCAACACCAAGAAGTCTCTGGGAACTGTTCCCAAAGATCTATTGGATTTCACTGGTTGCATAACTTGGTAATAGGCCTTGTACTAACTTTGTTCCAGTATCTTAAAGGAAGATACTGTGTTATGGGGTAAATTAAATACATTACTAAATAATTCATGGATATGCTACAAAACATGCGGCTGGGGTCTGCTAGACACAGGGAGGAAGATCTGTGTTCACCTGTACAAGGCCGAGGCGGAGAAGCTGCTGTATCCAGGAACATTTGTTGCAGTTTTTGGCCAGCCTGAGCTGTAAAATTAGACATTTATTATACAAAGATTTGACTGCAGATGTACTGATGCTACCTCATTGCTCCAGCTTCACTTCTGCAATGCCTGCCATGAGCTACAGATGGCAGAGTCGGATCAAGATCCTGGACACGTTCGGGAGATGCAGTGACTTCAGGCAGCTGTGTTCGTTTCTGAACTTCCTCTTATTTCTTGATACGTTAAATGGGGACAACATTGCAATTATCTTCCCTGCAAGGACTAAACTTGGAGAGCTTGAAATAATCCCCTCGAAATAATAAGGTGCAGTTGGAGGGGCTGAAAGGCTCGAGCTGCCGCAGGCTGAGATCGATCGCTGTGGGCAGCATCGAGCGCGGAGCTCACGGGCCCGGCTACGGAGAAGGGCCCCAAGGTTTACGGGAAAGCTGGTACCGTGGGGACTGCGTCGTGCACACGTTGGGATCTAGGTTTGTTGTGATGCGCTCACTAGGACAGCTACGGGTTCTTCCCCATGTTTTTAATTCAATGTCTTATTTTAGAGAAGGCTGAGAACTTTAAAGAGAAACAACGAATGAAATTCCAGTGAGACAGAAGGGGCAATGCTCTGCCCAGCCTGGCGGTAGCAATCCTCCAGAAGAGATGAACAGTCTCAGCGCAAAAGAAGGCTCAAAGAGACAGCTGTGGCAAAAGGAGACATGAGCAGAAAATGGGAGTGACCAGAGACCCAGCAGGTGAGCCCCTTTCTTAAATTAACTCTCCTGATGTGTGCCTTAATGAATGGTGTGTGAACTGTTTGTGCCTGCTAGCACAGGTTGATTACTTAAGCCACGTTTTAGGATACAGTAAACAAACAAAAAACAACTAATTGCAAAGTCTTTCAAAAACAAAGCAGGTCCTTCTCCTCTCTCCTCCAAAAAAGTTTGAAAGTATTTTAAGAATATCGTAACTCTGGTCAGACTGGCCCGAAAGAGCAAGCTACGTAGTTTTGTTCCTGCAGACCAAATAAATAGAAATTTTAGAAATTGTAGTTTAAATCAGAATACTTTCACTCATGTTGGTCTTTCTACTATGTCTTGTGCTTATATGAACATATCAGTTAGGTTCAATGACCTACAAAATAACTATTTCTAATAAGAATTCCTATTTGGAGGCGCCAGCTTGAAAAAGAAACTGTTGAACAGATAATGGTTAGACCTGTCTAGCATTCTAACAGGTGACATTTTCTAATACTGAGCACAAAATGCAAGGAAGTGGCTAACTTCCACCTCAGTCCATGTCAGTGCAGCTGTTTGCATTTAGTCTCCTCAAGAGTATTATCCTGCAATCTCATGCAACCTTACCTTGTAGCTAGACTCCCTGTATTGACTACAGCTGACAAGTGTGGTAGGACTAATGGATTCACTGTTTGAAACTGAAGCAAGTAATACCATTTAGACTTCCTTACGTCTAAATAAAATGATCCTAAACTATATTGACGCAAGTGAGCTAAGGCTCAAGTGACCAATCACAATTGTAGCAGTCTCACCAATGGCTGCAGTCTTCGAAGGGATGGATATCTCATTTTGTAACGATGTTTTTTTTTTTTTTTCACAAATAAGCGACGCGTCCCTCGCGCTCTCCACAGGCTCCCGCCGGCGCACTGCGCATGCGCGCACACCCCGCTCTTGCAGTACGCACCGCCCGTCACGGGGTGGCGGCAGCGAGCGCGCCGGACCCCACTGCGCATGCGCGTCTGCCCCACTGCCGACACCTGNCACACCCCGCTCTTGCAGTACGCACCGCCCGTCACGGGGTGGCGGCAGCGAGCGCGCCGGACCCCATTGCGCATGCGCCTCCGCCCCGCTGTAGTACCACACTGTCGACACCTGATGGCAGCCACGAGCCCGGCGGAGCGCACGGCGCATGCGCCCTCTCGCGTGCCATCGCAGTACCGCCTTTGGGCGCGGGGGGGCGGCAGGAAGCGCTGCGCAGTGCAGGGCGCATGCGCTTTCCGCAGTGGGGCGGGTTCGGTTAAGCTGCGCCTGCGAACCGAACACGGTGACTGTTTTAACATTAAAAATACTCAGAGAGCCAGCCCCGCTTCTTTATGAATGTAGATGCATCCACCTCTTACTTCAAACCTCAGGGGGTTCAACAAGGACCAGCGCAGGGCAACCCCAGGCCCCAGCACAGCGCAGCGCTTGACCTGCTGGACAGCAGCTCCGTGGAGGGGGATTTGGGAGGCCTGGGGACACCAAGGTGGCCCCGAGGCAGCACTGGGCCCTCGGGGCTCCCCACACAGAGCCGCATCTCCGTCCCCGCCGTGCACAGGGGGACATTTAAACATTTTTTCCCCATCCTGTAAGGCCAACAATACCAAGGCACCTTCTTGTCTTCCATTGTCATTAACATGCTTGAATTAGAAACCAGCAATTCACACTTCTTTCTTGTTTCACAATCATTTCTCAAGGAAAATAACAAATTTACATATGGGACTTCATCCCACTTAACCTGCCTTCTCCAAAACAAGATAAGTTACAAAATTGTATTATAATTTAATGCTCCCCTTTCCAGCCTTTTTTCCTCATCAGCTTATACTTTACCACCATTGAGTACAATATTCTTTTATTTTTTTCTTTGTTAGACAATTCTCATCAAACTTATCCTGAAACAGGGTGCATCCTAAAGGAAAACAAGGGCTTACCTTTGCAGATTGTCCTGTCCCCATCTTATTTCCCCTAAAAGAATGTATCTACCAATCCCGCTTCCATACACTCCAGTTGTCACCGTCCAAACGTGTACAAAGCTTCCAATACATTAAACCAAGTAATTATTGTCCTTAAATCATATCCTTAATTAGGATATTGTTTATTTTGGAGTTGCCCCAGCCTAGGTGCTCAGTGGTTTCCCACAGATCAAGCACATGCTCCTGACTTTCCATGCCATGTTTATATATTTGCAAGAACATCCCTCTCTAACTGATCAGTTAGAAATTTACCTACAATTATAATATCACTTAATATTTCCACTATTATGCATGCTCAGGGGAAGAGTCTTCATCTGGGCAAGGGTCTTTTTGACCCATGAGCATGATTTTTAGTGTTATGGAGACAGTTCACTTAAGGATAGACGGACCTTGGAATTTCCTGACAAGTTTACAATGTGTAACAAAACTTCCTGATTTAATGTATCCTTATGGCATAGCCGTTTCAGGATGTCCTTGGTTAAAGAACGCTGTCTGTTTTTTAGGTCCTTCCATCCTACCAAAATACAAGGCACGTACACGGAAGTGTTTTGCATCCTTCAACACTTCCAAGACCATTTGGTTGTATAAATTTATCTGTTTCTAAAAATATAATTAACAGGTATCATTTACTACCAGTGCTTTAAAATGTATAGACTTTTAACAGCTTCTTAAATTTATGGTATTTCAATACAAATAAAAAGCATCGACTAAAGCTCATACTGCTTTTTATTACTGTCTGCAGGCTGATGTCAATAGTACTACTCAATACTACTACTACAATATTACAGTAATAAAAAAATAGAACGATGCATGCTCAGAAATATCACCGTGTGCAACTCCTTCAAAACACAGTGGCTTCAGACACTAAAAGAAATAAGAAAGGAAATTCCACCTTATCTATTTACGTAATGGCAAGTGCATGAGCCTCCATAGGATGAACGGGTATGAAAGGCTTCTTACACTTGTTCACCGAGACATAACACGAGTCCTGGTTTCACTATAGCAGCAATAGCAGCAGGTTCCTTTACAGAAACTCCACTGGTACCGAGTGCCTCTTCACTGTCTGCTCCATGTTTTTTCTCTGTGAAGTTGCTTTGTGACTGGAAGAATTATCGCACCTGTTCTAGTTAAAAAAAAACAAAGCACATTTGTATTTCAAAACAGGCAGAATTATAGAAAAAGCAATTTAAAACACCTCTTAAACTTGACGTATTTTGCCTCTTGCATTAGTACGTCCTCAAATGCTTTGTTTAATCTAAAGGACACCTATGTACTGAAGAAATCCTCCTTTTTCACTGAGAGCCCAGAAGAGCACATTACTCGCTCAAGTTTGTTACATATCCCTCTTAAATGTAGCCAAATATTGTAGAAAAAGAATTTCTGCAACTGAATATTCAAAAAAATTGACCCCAAAGTGCCATTTCAGATATTGAGCGCCACCAATTCCTATTTTCCTTAGTTTTCTCTTATAACATTTGAGACATTTAGGGGGGTTTAGCTAAAAATAATTTGACATTTAATTAAGCTAAACAATCAAATTAAATAACCGGACTCCTTTTGGAAAAAGAAAGGAATAAGAAAAAAAGGAACGCTAAAGGGAATTCCTTAAATTCATAGCATTTCTTACCTTATCCTTTCTGGTATTGTAAGAAAAACATGTTGTGACCCAAAAGATAGGCCTTTACAGCCACACACTTCACATCAAGCATTCTGGACAAGAAAACCGTTTGAAAAATGAAATAAAACCGCAAATAATCCTACGCAACCACAATTGCAGTGACACAACCAAGCCCTGGCAGCAGCTTGTTCTTACTTCAGCCAGGTAAGAACGTTCAGTTTGAGATTTATATATATAAAAATACGTATCGCCTCTTCACAATTCCACATTTTACGGAGTGGTTTTTTAATCACTCGGCCCGCGGCCCCTTCTCCCCGAGGGGCCCCCCGCCGCCCTCCCCTTCCCCTACGGCCCCGCGCGAGCCCCGCTCGCTCTAGCGCAACCGCCATTTCAGAGCGGCCTCNCGCCTCTTCACAATTCCACATTTTACGGAGTGGTTTTTTAATCACTCGGCCCGCGGCCCCTTCTCCTCGAGGGGCCCCCCTCCCGCCCTTCCCTTCCCCTACGGCCCCGCACGAGCCCCACTCGCTCTAGCGCAACCGCCATTTCAAAGCGGCCTCACGCGGCGCCAACGGCGGCACCGCGGCCGTTAACGGGCCCTGAGGGGGGCGGCGGCGCCAACGGCAGCAGCGCAGCCGTTAACGGGCCCTGAGGGGGGCGGCAGCGCCAACGGCGGCAGCGCGGCCGTTGACGGGCCCTGAGGGGGGCGGCCGTGGCTCCGCCCGACACCCGGTGTTGAAGGAGGAGGTTGACACGGCTTCGTGCACAGGTAACTTTGCAAGGAAGTGGCTAACAGGCCGTTTATTTACTTCTAGGCCGTTTTTTTCCTCTCTCTCTCTCTCTGTCCCTCTTCCCTCCCCCATAACTAGTCACCTTGGAGTTTTCTGTGAATCCCTTTTCACCTGGCAACCCCCTCGATAGCTTTAAAAAATACACCCTTTTCCCCAAAGATAGAGGAATAAGTGCTCAGTGCTCTAGTTGTACCTCCACCCCAGTCCCAGAGGCAACAACACACAAGATTCTTAACAACACACAGTACCATTAAAATGACACATTCCTGCACATTTCCAAGGCATGCAAATTATTTACTTTTTTTTTCCCCCTGCAAATGCATACAGAGAGGCCACGAGTCACCTAATCACCCTTTTCTAGATGGGCTTCCTTCTACTCTAACTTGTGCCCTACACCATTCCTCTTACATACTCTAACATAGATATTCTCTAATAGAGCTGCTGCAACTTCAACAGCAGCGACCGTCCCTCCACCAAAATACAGTCTGCAAGTCAAGTACCAGAAAAAATAGACAAGTTTCAGCTTTTCAGGATGTCTCATTTACACAAAGAAAAATCAATGACATTCTTTTTTTTTGCTGGAAAGCAAATATGAAACTGAACAGAAACAACATTGTCAATTTGTAGAAGCATAGATAAATTGAGCTCATCAGGTTGATGTATAAATCCCCTGAGTTGACAGTTAAGGACTTTGTCTTTGTGACAAAGATCACAGGAAACAAAAATAAGGCATTGATTATACCATCAGGTTACACTAGTTGTGACAATATTGACTGAGGCAAACTTCTCCCATGAAACAACAAAACAAAAATCACTTACAATCCAAAAAAAGCAGTAACTATCTCCTTTTACGTAATCCAAGAATACAGCCTCACAAGTCCTTTAAATTAAGGATTCTGGATTTAAATATTAAGTTACCATTGGTACTATGGTTGATTGGGTGGTTGTGAAACACTGCCCTCTATTTCAACAGCTCTTCATATAGCTCTTCAACAGCTCTTTTTCACCAACCACTTGCAACAGCCAGACATGCACATAGTCTTAGTGTTGATTATGCTACAGAGCCGGGCTGACCCAGCTCCTCCTAGAAAGCTTCCTTTTAGAGGTTTCCAATTCACTTTTAGGTATATGGAGGCATCTTCTCATAAGCTCATCTTCCATTCCAGACTTCACAAGAAATAGTGGTCGGATCTCAGAGGTAAACGCATCTCTCACCGGGTGCTGTTAGAAAAGAGGCACAGCAGCAGACTACTGCTTTCCTTGTCCGGAGGAGAAGCAGCAGCGGTGCCGGGAGGTCCGTATCGCACCTTCTGCTCAGTACTTGTTGATGCCAAAGATCCTGACACCGTGTAGCTGCGGCAGCTTGGGGATGAGCACCGTCAGCAGAGAGGTGGTGTTGAGGATGAAGTGTGTTGGATCGTACTTTGTGTAGAAGCTTGCCAGGAAGTACCTGTAAGAGAAAAGCAGCTGATTGATAACAACGTCGTTTGAAACAAACAAACAAACAAACAAATGGAGCATAGTTTAACAAGGGGCCTAGTTAATCAGTAATAGTTCACTCATGTATTCCTGTACTAGAAATCTCACTTTCGATTCCAGGTATTTCAGCAAAACAACGGGCCAAATATCTTCTTCCTACCTACACTTGTCACAGAGCTAAAAAGCACCTCTCACATCCTCCAACATTTCTCCCCTGCAACTTGGGTGTCTCTAACTTCCCAAGTTAAAGCCTAATTTATTATATCAAATTTAAATAATATAAACCCCATTAGCAACATGTATGTATTGCAGCTACCCTGACCAGCTCGGTGACAAAACATCTGGCATTTTTCAATGCACAAGTCACTTATGTTGAGCACATTTGTGATCAGCATCTTCTTGAAATGTTACCAGTTTAAGAGACACTTCCAAGACAATTTTCTTTAAAGCTAGTCCATCACCTGTTCAACTGGGAAAATAAGGGAACATGTCTCAAAATCTACTTCACATCCAAATTTCTTACACTTTGAACCAATGACTCTACCTCATTCTTTGCAAAAATTAGTTGCACAAGTAAGGCTATCAGATTGCTTTTTCAGCAAAAGGAAAGTGTTTGTTCAGCTTCTTGCGCACTACTGGTGTGTGCAGAGAACTATATACCTAGGTTATGAAAAGTTATAAAAGTCCCATTGGAAAGTGGGATGCTGTCTCTCAAGAAAGTTGTTTTTGCAGAGATGTATTTTGTTTCAGTTTCTATCTGCTGTTGAGACAGCTTTCTAAACTAGATGCCGGATCTTACCTTTCTCCCCCTTCCTAGCCGTGCAAATGGATGGCTTAAAGGGAAAACAGTAGGGCTTTTTACAATTATGTTACATACTTATCTGATTTCCTGTAGTTACACAGCTGTATTTTTGCCAAGAGACATGAGATGTAGTATTTTTACCAGCATTCTGTTTACATAACTTGTGCAAACAGAAAATAGTCTGTACAAAGCAAAACTGATGGGCAATATCACGAAGTATTCCATACACCAAGTACTGCCACATCCCTCACAGTTCACAAACTGCAAAATGGTCCAATAAGTGCCATAAAGTAATGTACATGTAACTAAGGGTTTTTAGATTAGCATCAATTCTCAGTATTTGCAACTTCTCAATCTCTTAAAAAGAGTTAATAGCAAGTTTTCCTTCAAGGGTTTCTAATCTTTAAAGCCTGTTGCATTAGAAATTGTTAACCAACTTTGATTTCAGTATTTGCATTAGAGTGTCGAAAGGCACATGAGGAAAGGTTGTCAACTGCATGGCCTATAAATATGTATTTCCTAAGTCTATGATGCAGAAACAAACAGAAAAATGAAGAAAAAAAAATGCCTTTTAAAGGTAAAGTGCAACTCATTTAATTGCAGCACCTGAAATCATGACTTTAGGATTCAATTCACACATTCTATAGATTGGAACTCACAGTATTATAGGAGAGATTGTAAAGAATTTTCTTGATGATGTAAATTGTACTCCATAATCCAGTTGCTCCCAGTGTGTTAGCAGCCTTGCTTTCCCCTGATCAGGTGTTTCAAAAGGAGTTCCTTTAACTGCATGCAGAAACACATACATTCCCTGGGGAAAATAAAGAGCAAATATTATTTATGTTTTATGTAACTGTTGCATTGTTCAAAGTATTGTGTAAAAAGAAGAAGAAAAGGTTACCCAGACAGTGGCATAACTAGAGTTAGAGCGAAAGTCTATACGACTTCCAATCCTGTGCCTTATCCTCTACATTAGACGGCAAAGACTGAATGAACTCAAGCAAATTTTAGTAAGTACCCTAACAAGTTTAGGGCTGCCAGGTGAATTTTATGTTTTTTCTAACACTGTGGTTAACTGAGTGATGTAGACTCTGCGCACAGCAAAAATCTGTCTACTATCTGTTGAATACTATCTCCTTTACCACACCGAATTGTTCTTTGTTTTTGGAGCACGGATCCAAATCATGGCTCTGAAATATAAATTTGAGGCCCCTGTTTTTAAATACTGAAGTCTGCTCTTTTCCAGTCTTCATAAACACTTTTTTTCTATAACTATAAGACATACAGGAATCTCTATCAGCAAATATCAAAGCTTTACATTTTCTTTTCTTCAAGTGTGTTTATTTCTTTTGGCACATATATAAATCACTAGAGAAAATTTTCTACAGAAAAAACACACAGTTTTTCACAGTTCTTACGCAGGAGACAAAGGATAAGCAGGTCACTTTAAGTCTTATTCCATTTCATTAGGAACAGTCTCTGGATGGGTGGCATATTACCACAGATGAGAGAATTAACTTACAAATTCTTTGACCCGTGATATTTGCTGCATTTCAGTTTTAATAATGAAACAGAAGCCACATGCTTACAGCCCATTTTATTTTAGAATCATAGCATCATTATGGTTGGAAAAGACCTTCAAGATCATCGAGTCCAACCATAAACCCTTCAACAACATCCTGCTAACCGTGTCCCTAAGTGCCCCATCTACACGGTTCTTCAACAGTGCCAAGGAACGGTGACTCCACCGCTTCCCTGGGTGGTCTGTTCCAGCGCTTCACCACTCTTTACATATATAATTGTTTCCTAATATCTAGCCTGAACCTCCCCGGCACAATCTGAGGCCACTTCCTCTTGTCCTACCAGTAGTTATTCTGAAGAAGAGATGAGATCAACCCCTGCCTCACTACAACCTCCTTTCAGGTCTCCCCGCAGCCTCTTCCTTGCTCAGTAACCCCAGCTCCCTCAGCCGCCTCCCATAAGGTCTGTGCTCCTTTTCTGCCACACTCTTCTCCAGCCATCCTGTCCCCATCCTGCCTGCAGCGCTGCACGGGCTGGTGCTGACCCAACTGCAGGCCCTGGCGCTTGGCCTTGCTGAACCTCCTACAGCTGGGCCTCAGCCCAGCAATCCGGCCTGTCCATTCTGCGCTGGTGCCTGCAGTAAGGACAACCACAAGAGTTACCAAATAGTGAATGAAACCCTAGTTTTTGTTTGTTTGTTTTGCCAAAGCTTTCATTATGTTTCAAAACTAGCTCTGTGTAAATACTGGCACACATGACGTACCCAAAGCAGAGCTCACAGCCCTCTTCCATGGCTCCATCGGGAAGCTACTCACCGGCGCTGCTTCTCATCCCCGCTGATGACTTGCAACGAATTCCCAAAGGGTTGGGGGAAGCTCTCCGGGCTTATAGTGAACATCACGCAAGCATTTATGGCTACCACCATTTTCATAAGCGGCGGCCGAGCCCCTGGGCAGCCGCGCACTCACCAGGTTGTGGATCACGTTGGTGAGGGTCCAGGCGACGGGCACGCTCACGCAGGGCACGCTGAGCAGCACGACGTGCAGCAGGCCCACGCCGAGCGCGTAGCTCAGCCACATGCCGCGGCTGCTCATCACCCGCGTGTTGGGGTTCACCTCGCTGTGCGCGACGCCCACGTTCATGGCCGCGCTGCGGTGCGGAGCGGTGCGGCGCGGTGCGGAGCGGAGCGCCTCGGAGGCCCCGGCCCCGGCGGCGCACGCAGCC
>VWPW01012076.1:0-40787 GCA_013389825.1 Crypturellus undulatus | reverse complement strand
CCTGGGTCTGCCGGCCCCTCTGTGCCCGTTACCGCGGGCCGGGCCGGGGCTGGAGGCGGCCTCGACCCCGGGAGTCCGCGGGGCTGAGCCGGGGACCCCTGCGGCGGCGGCGGCGCTGGGAAGAGGAGGAGGCCGAGGCCAGGGCCAGGGCCGGGGCCTGGCCGGTGTGTTCGCCAGCGCCGGGCGGAGCTTGCGGTCTTGCGCGAGGGTAGGGGCGGCTCGGGGGAGGGGATTGTTCATAATTTTACCTCAGGTTTTTGTTTTGTTTTGTTTCTTTTTCCCCTCCTGCAAAAGAAGCGTGGGCGCCGTTGGGCAGAGGAGTGTTTCTTCTGGGCAAAGGCAGGGCCTGGGTGCACCCCCACAGGCAGCAGGGACCCTTGCTCCCCGAAAGCTCTGCGAGCCCCCCCCAAAAGCTCGCTTTTGGCTCTCCGCCCTCTAAATATCTTAAATTAATCTCTCCTTAAACAAGCACATTTTGTAATATATCCCCTTGTGAGGTGCAGGGGGTTTGTGCTCCGTTTTGGCTGAGTGCGCTGTGTTTGCGCTGCTCCCCCACTGCCAGCACGCTCGGTGCCTCTCACCGTGTTTCCGTTTTCAATTTTGTTTTTGTTCTTCTCATTTTGGTAGGGGGAGCCCCAGGAGCTTTACCAAGAGGATGCCTTGCTGCTCCTGATGTTGGAATAAGCAGGCACGTATGACTCTGCTTGTTTTAGGGCCCTGATGTGTCGGACAGCGCTACCTGTGACCATTCAGGTCCTGAGGGAGAGGAGGCATCGCACGGCCCTTCCTGCTCTCCCCAAACACCTGCATCTGTGACACCTCAGGGAAAACTGCCCCTGCCATGTGCAGCTTTTCCACTGTGAGACTCTCCCTTGTGTTAGTGTTTTTAACAGCAATATCCAGCTCCAGCCTGGTGTTTGTCATTAGTAAATCATAAAACACTTCACGCAGGAGTCCTGTATCATGTTGAGTGCATGAGGAACCTTGCTTTTCTGAGAACGATTAATATTTGGTGTTTCCTCAACAACCATTCATCTTCCCATGTTCCTTTTCTGCTGTGCTTGGTGAAGAAAAACTGTCAGATCTTGTAACCACATCTGAAAGGCGATATTCTTTGGAAATGTAAATAGGTATAAATTGATTTGTAGCCACTTAGACACTTCGCCTTTTTTTTTTTTTTTTTCCAAGTAACTACGTTTTTGTTTTGTCTTCTATGTTTGAAATGTGGCACTCTTTAGAAGCGTGTCTGTGTTGCAAAGTGTCCTGTAGATGCTGTTCAAGCTCCATGCACCCTGCAGGGCAGTGGTACTCTGTGGTGTTGACTGCGCCCCTCTTGCCATGTGCCCCTTTTTTCCAGGTGCCGACTGTGTCGCATGTGTGGGCTTGTTCCATCCTCCGCAAATGCTCGTGTCCTACAAAAGGATCCTGAGCATGCAGCTATGGGGAGAAGCCGCCCTGCTCACGGAGTGTCACATTTGTGTTGTTCCGGGGCTGTAAAGAGCTGTCTCGTAACCCTCTTTCTTCCTCACAGCCAGGATCCTGCTTCCTGGCACAACACGTTTTGTAGAAGTTTAATCTGCTTAAAATAAAGTTTTCTAGTCTAGAGCTATTTGTTTCTCACCCAAGTCAAACACCCATTGACTTTACTGCAAGTTGGATCCTCGTGTATCTTGAAAAATGTACTCTGTAGCTATATTGTATTTATTTAAAAGTCACTGAAAAAAAGCTCTCAAAATACTTTTTGCAATGTGCTTTTTACAGTGCTTTTCTGTTATCTTTCTTTGCAGCTTCTCCAATCTGAATTCCATGATGAAACAGTTGTCAGCAGAAACTATTCGTCTCCTTTCAAGCTCTCAGGTGATTACATCAGTTGTCAGCGTAGTGAAGGAGCTCATAGAGAATTCCTTGGATGCCAACGCCACAAATATTGATGTTAAACTGGTACGTCCTCTCTCTTGCGCTTATTACAGAAATTGAATATCAAATAAGATATGGGGAAAATTGTTCCACTGCCAGTGTATTTTTTAGGGTGTAGTAGTTCTGTGGAGGGGTTTGGTATCACTTGTACATATATATTAACTTCAAATAAAAATGGTCCAAGATCAATCCCCTTAAAATATTTGCGTCCGGAATGGTAAGGCATATTTGTACTGAATGCATCTCCAGGAAAAAAAAAGCTGTGTTTTTTTATTACTTCTTCTCATACAGTATACTTTTTTTTTTTTTTCCTGAATAATAATTTTAAAAGATATTGGACTTGTTTCACTGCTAGACTGGTATAGCTGGTTCTCACAATAATATTTTGGCAAGAAGATGAAAATGGAAACTGTGGAAACGGTTTATGACATCCATGATCAACATTTTTATAATATGAATCATCATATACTCCCTAAACAACATGGTGTACTCTGGCTGCTATTAATATTTAATTTTTGTAAGCTTAAGGATGCTTTCTGAAACAAGAAAATACTGGCTATGATTAAAAAATGTGCTCTTCTCCCAAAATTGGAAAATAATAATCTGATTGGTTTCTCTTTCTTCCATTAGTGTTTTTGTTTTTGCAGTATTTGGTCAACAACTGCATAATAACATAATCTTCTACTAGGAAGAAATTGTGTTGTTACAATGTGTATAAATAGATGTATCCAGAAGCGCAGGTTATTTCTTTTTTTTTTTTTCCCTGCAACTGGCAGTGAATGCATAAGCTCTTCTCGAGTTACCAATCAAAAAAGTAAATGTCAGACACAGTAAGTTAATACTTCTAATTAATAGAGAAGTATAATTTCCCTTTGTGGCTTGGATGCAGAGAAGGGAACATGCATCCCTGCTGCCTTTCCTGGGTGAGTCTCGAGCAGTTTGCACCTGAGTTTGCTGTCCTGAGGCTGCTGAGGAAGATGCTTATTTGTTCTTTGCCTTATCTGAACACGGGGTACTGGTCTTCACAATGATCTGTGGTGGCCTGTGTCTTTCCAGTGTTTAAATGATGTAATGTCTTGCTCCATGAGTAACTCTAAAGTGAGTAGTGTATATACAGTTTGGGGGATAAAAATATCAGAAACTGGTCTTATCCGCTGCTCTGTAATTGATGGAAAGCCACAGAAGGTTTTGGAGCCTTCAGTAATTTAGAAGAGAGCTTATACCTTTTACTGGGGTGACAGAACCTTGCTGAACTCTGCACAGCGTGAGTTTCGCTGTGCAGTAAACAGCTCTTTCTATAGTGAGAAGAGCCAAATCAACTGAAGAACCATTTCAGCCAGAATCCTTAGCATAAGTCACGCACACTAATGTTACTCCTTGTCAGTTCAGCCCTGTCCAAATCGCTTCATTTATAAAACAAATAAATGCTGTGTTACTTGACTTTGTTCCTTTCCTCAATTACTAAATGAGATTTGCTGATTATTACTTGGTGTGTGCTGGGTTACAGAAGAAAACCTGAAACACACAGGTGCACCAAATATCCCTTTTCCCTGCAGCCAAAGCAGGAGTGGGGGAAGCCTCAAAATTTTGGAGAGCATTTAGAAAAAAATACATATTTTTCAGTTATAGGTTACTGACTTTAAAGAATGTGAGGTTGCATTGTGATTTGAAAAAATCAATACCAAACAGGTAAGAAAGATGAAAAAGAATGAATAGTTTTTAGTTTTCCTGCCATACATCTTTTGTAAGATACGAGATTGGTAAATAAATAAATAACTTCCACAAACATAAACTGGGTAAAACTGGCTTATATGTTGATTCCAGCCAACAGGGTGTAAATTACATAATTTGAGAGACAATCTTTACGTGTTGTGTGGGTATACACACACATAACTATATATATTTGTTTTACTGAGATACTTTTTGTTGTTCAGTTTCTCCACATAAGCAAAAATCTCCCTTCTATGTTAATGGCTACATGCTGGGTCCTCAGCTGTTTCAAATTTGTATCCTAATTCATTTGGGTTGTTATTTTAGTGATTGGTATGGGTTTTTTTTTCTCTTTTAGGAGAACTATGGGTTTGACAAAGTAGAAGTGAGAGACAATGGCAACGGAATCAAGGTTGCTGATGTTCCTGTTATGGCAGTTAAACACTACACCTCAAAAATAAGCTCTTCTGAGGACCTTGAAAACCTAACGACATATGGTTTCCGTGGGGAAGCTTTGGGATCAATTTGCTCTATAGCAGAGGTGAGTAGTTCCTGTAAATGTGTCAGACATGAGTGTGGTTGAATTTACTGTTTGAATTAAGCTGCATCAGCATAAGTAGAGGAGATGGTCAGCAGAAATCTCTTCAGATGGCTGTCCCTTCAGAGAAGTAATGGTCCAAGTAATTCCAGTTTCAGTGAGGGTTTCTGCCTTGATGTTATCTGGGTGATCAGCAGTCACGGGATCTTGCTGGGCTCCATATTGCTATTTGGCAAGTACGTAACTGCTGTTACATAAACATATTGTTCTCCCTAGGAGTAAACAGGAACCTGCTTCTCAGTCTGATCTGTTGGTTAACATCAACATGATGTTGGTGTTAACAGGACTGACTGTGTGGACAATTAGGAATTCACTTGCTGACCTTTTGCATGAGTTCAAAAGTGACTTAAAAGATGATCAGACTGTTAAGGGCACAGCATCTACGTCCTCCACTGTGCTCTGCTTTTCGGTCCCCTTGCTGCATCACAGCCAGATTTTGTGTTCTGTGGGTGGGAGCACTCAGCTCTGTGCTACCCTGGTCTCTGTTTGCATTGTTCTAAGCAGAACTGAGCTGTGTGTTTGGACAGAGGATTCCAAAGAAGGATGTTTCCAGAAGTACTGGTGTTTTGACAGATGATGACAGACCTCGATCATGTGCTCATTTTGATGTGTTGTGAGCAGGGTGCCCTTCTTCCGAGCAGTTAATCAGCTCTGTGTTAGGTTTCATAAGAGAGGGGAGGTGGCCTGAGTGTATGTACTTTAATAGGTGCTACTTTAATTCTTGTATTGGTAATTATGTTAACTAAACACTCCTCGCCCTAGTAGCAATCTATCTGCCTGAATTACCCTCTGTAGTTTCAGTTAAGTGGGTTTATACTATTGGCCCTTAACTAGGTCCATAATATTGTTATTGCCAATTAATTGCTGCTGTTGTTGTTTTTTTTCCCCCTCTTCAGAGGCATGGTTGAACTCGCAATTAGTCATATGGGAGACTAAAAGTGTAATATCCTAAAGCTCTGTATGAATGATAACCTTTATGTCCTTCCGGATCGTTACAGTGGCTCTATCATTCAGGATATTAATATTGAACTCAGGGAGCTGCAGTTTTATTAAACTTCTGATGTGTGATTGACCTTGTGAAAGCTGATCTGTATTACAAAACATACCACTACTGAGTGCTAGATATGATTGGCATGGAAAAATAATACACTGTTTGATAATAGTTATGTGTGTGGAATCCACCATGAATTAAGAGTTGTTATATTTTATCTTCTCTCATGAAGGACAAAAATATCAATCGATTTAGTTGTTTAAATCTGCTGTGTTTAAAATAGAAAATACATAAACGTGTGCTTTAGATATTGAAGCTAGCTATGCTTTATGTAGTATTGTAATAGAAATATGCGACTTTTAGTTGAATGGCTGGAAAATTCAGATATAACGCAGAATATTTCTGTGACTGCAAATGACACTAGTGGAACAAACGTTTTGTAAGCTGATTAAATATAAAGGTTATAGCAAAAATAAGTTGATGTTGAGAACTTTGTGAATCTTTGATTAACTCTTTTTTTTTGATTCTTTATAGGTTTTAATCACAACAAAGACAACTGCTGATGATTTGAGTACTCAGTATGTTTTGGATAGCAGTGGACATATAACTTCTCAAAAGCCTTCCCATCTAGGACAAGGTAGGATATCATTATTGCTGTGTTGTGTTGCAAAACAAGTATCTTATGTTTCTTTGGGACTCTGATGTTGAAATAACCGTTCTCTTTTTGAAGCCAGAGTATGAAATCTTCATAGCTCTAAACATTTCTTCCCTGTGTTTATTAACTGAGGACATGTTATTAGCATAAGAAATAATGTATCTTGGAAGTTGCTTTAGACAGTAATTATATTAGTTTCTACTTTTCCGACTCTCTCCCTCAGGCTGGCAGAGCTTAAATAAAAACCCTAAAAACTCTATGCTGCAGGTCCAGGCAGATGGACTCTGTAGATACCTAAAAGATTTGTTCAGGGCTAAAGTAACATTTCTGTACAGAGCAAAAATTCGTACTTAAAGGAGAAGGAGTTACCATGCTATATGAGAGGGAGTTACTGGAAACAGTGTGCCTGTAGGACACAGCCGAGTCGCAGTTCTTTGTAACCTGCAGGGTTCTAATGCAGGTGTGCATTAGAAATTCCTGCTACGTTATGTAAAAATATAAAGACTCTCCTCATCTCAACTGTGGCCTTGCTTATTCAGGTTTGCTGCAGGCTTGGGATAGCATTTTCATGCTCTGTTCAGCTAATTCTTCCACAGTGTTAAAGAGCACTCTATCCTTGCATTCACGTTTCAGCAGTCACACATTCTCAAAAATCACTGTTTACTCCTTTCTTGTTATTAGGGTGTGTTTCTAGGAAAGCAGTTTAAAGCTGCACATCCTAGCTGAGCCATAGAGGTTACGGCTGCTTGGCAGTATTCTGCGCCCATTGAACACCCTGGCAATCCCTTTTCAGTTTAAGGATTTGTGTGATTGTACTGGTTCTCTCTGCAATTTGTGGTCTACGCCGTGGACAGAGGTGTCTGACCTTTCAAGTCTCTGCACAAATAATAATGAAGGACTTCAATGAAGCTCTGTATTCCCCCTGCCTCCAGATATATCTGATAGTACTCTGGTCTGTCATTCATTCCAGGACTGAAGTTAACTTAATATGCACCACAAGAGTCTTTAGCTTTATTTAGTGGCTTCTGCTTACTACTGTAGTTATGTATGAAAGAAAGTTCCGTACTGTGATCGTAACTAAAGAACAGGGGTTAGAGTTTATGAGCTTTATTCATACATATTTTGGGAACGTGACCACTAACTCTAGTATGTTTTTTGTCTTTGTGTTAACATAATTTAATTCAGTGTTATTAGGGATTATATGTGTGCAGCTGTATACAGATAGATCTCTTCAAATAAAAATAAAGTTTCCTTTATATCCAGTCATTAATAATGCTTTCAATGTTAACTCTGCTTGTTTTATCAATTGCTTACAGGCACTACAGTAACAGTCCTGAAGTTGTTTAAGAATCTTCCTGTAAGAAAACAGTTTTACTCAACAACTAAAAAATGTAAGGAGGAACTGAAAAAAATCCAAGATCTTCTGATAGCATATGGCATCATAAAACCAGACCTGCGGATAACCTTTACACATAATAAGGTAATAGTGATTAATAGGTAATAGTGATTAGGTAAGAGTGAGTTATTTTGTATCAGCTCTCATAAGAATCACTCTGGTGAATTTTATGCCAATGCTTTATTACGTGAAACCTTTGATTCCTAGGGCTTTTCTGTTATCATAGGTTTCTCTTGGGCTTCCCCTTTATTCTTCCTTCCATAAGTGTATATATCTGTGATGGTTATAGATCTTGAACCTAAGCTTCTAAAACTCTGAAGAGACTCAGATCTGCCTTTTGGTTGATTTAATCAGTTATTGGGTTAGATATGTGAAAATGTAAGAATTATTTTACATGCTCATAATTAATAAAGATATTGGGGTGACACAGAAGAATAGTGGAATCTTATGACTAAAAGGCTGATCAAGTGCTAACCAAAGCAAACTGAATAAATCTTGAAAATGTTATTTGACCTGGGAAGACACTATAACATATACAGGTAGTCTGTTGTATGCTGAGGCATTTGGAGCACAATGTATAATGCATAACTTCCTTTTTAAGAAACTAAAAATTTCAAAATAGTTTGCTACATTGGTTTTAAGTAACTTTAAGAGTAACTTGTAATGAGTTTTAGTTGAGTTGCTATTTGTTTAGACTTGGGAGTTTAAATTAAGAGGCTAGGAGCTGGTTTTGCGCTTTTCCAAGTTTATGGAACTATTTTGATCTGTCAGACTCTTTATTAAGTATGCATTCATGCGTCAGTTCCCTCCCAGTGGAAATGATGATTGACTCTGCCTTTTTGAGAAGACAACAAATCCCTCGCCCTCCTATAGGGTTGTATAACATGCTCTGATTATGTATATATATATGTATATATTTTTAAATATCTGATACAGATATTGCAAAAAGTATTAGTATTTTGAAACTAAGCAAGCATAGCTGTTTTTAGTCTGTTGTTTGAGATTGCAGAAAGCTTGAATCTTTTATTAGTGTTTTTTGCCCCATCTCTCAAGGGTGTGATACAATTATTCTCTGATTAAGCTGGGACTTTTTTTTAATGTCCTTCACTACTTCAGGGGCTTATTCCAATGCATTGCCAGTATCTTTCACTGACCTTTTTTTCTCTACCTCTGCGGCAACTGTAGCTTATTATCTTGCATAGGAGATAATAAGTTTGGTATGGTGTATTAGGAAATACCTTGTTTATTGTGATTTGTGGAGGGGTTGCTCAATTGGCCTTTCTGCACTAGACATCTATTGCATCTTTGCTTACGGTACCTGCATGATCCTTCCAAGTCTGTTTGGGAATTGCTGCTGACTCTGGATGCTAGAGGAGAGGCTTGGGAATGTGATTGCTAGGTAAGAAAGCAGTCATTTAGGTGAGGAAGAGGAATGGGGAGAAGGTGTGCAGCATTGAGGTTACTAAAGAGAAATTATAAATGATTATTAACAATATTTTGGTTTCATACTCTTTGATTTGACTATTACATGTCTTGTTTTTCTTTTTTTCCTGTGTTTATTTTAATATACTAGAAATCATAAATAGGATGCTGATCACATGTCTCTTTCATACTACTTAAAATATTACATGGAGAGAAAGAAGCACAAGAGTACTATTGAATATTGGCCTTGGTGTTAGCTATGTTTGGGTGACAAAGTAAAATACACTTTTAACTTCATAATTTTTTTTTGGAATTTAAGAGTATTCTTCGTTCACTGATATGTGGCCTTTTGAGCAATCGTCCAAGTTTGCAAAATCACAATAACCTGCTTTATGTGATCTAGAGCTTAGTGAAAACTCAAGTAAATACGCAGAGAAACAAATGGCTTTATCTTACTAACATGCCCTTTTGCTGGTGAACAAGAAGGAACGCGAGCAGCATGCTCTGAAATCTTGTTTTGTTGGAGATCATGGTGTTAAAATTCATTATGAGGATATTTTGTTACTAGAGTAACTGAAGGCACGTGAAAATTTTCTGTTAAGAAGGTGCTATTTTAGAGTATTTTTCTAATGGTGAAATTGCACTCCAAAGTCTGAGTAAGCCCAGCAAGCAGGAAGAAATTAAAATCTTGAGGCAGGGGAAACAGTGGTTAGGACAAGTATACATTATGGTTTACAGAGAAGCAGGGAGAGCTGAAAGTCACTGTGATCGCATAAGCGAAGAACTTAAAAAGCATTGGCAGTGCTCCCTCACCTGCGTGATGTTCCTTCAGACTAGTCATCTCTTGGTCAGAGGATGTTGCGTGGATTTAAAATGAGTCTCTGATACAGACCAGGGAGAAAGAAAACAAAATTTCTTGAACTAGCACTACCTACCTAATGTGAAGGTAGTAGCAAGTGAAAACCTGCCCCATTTATTAGTTACTCAAAACTCATTTCAGGTAACAGTCTCAGTTCAGCTTTGGAAGAAAAATGTCCATATTACAACCCAAATAGTTTCCAGTTTCTGGAAAGACAGGAAGAC
Source organism: Crypturellus undulatus (assembly GCA_013389825.1). Taxonomy (NCBI): domain Eukaryota; kingdom Metazoa; phylum Chordata; class Aves; order Tinamiformes; family Tinamidae; genus Crypturellus; species Crypturellus undulatus. The sequence continues at coordinate 31,015 of VWPW01012076.1, read as the reverse complement.
TACCTGTCTTTTTAGCTTCAGTGGTAAATTCATTAATACGAGTTCATTAATATTGCAGTGTGGGTAGTAGGCTCATCTGGTAAAACAAATCGATACAAATGCTGTCTGCAGTCTGTATTTATTCAGTGCAGTGGTAGACATGGTGCTAATTTTAGGCTCTTCCATTTACACTACTCGTTTATATGTTTCTTTCATTTATATATTTAAAAAAAAGCACAACTGCTTAGACAGGTTTCGACACAAGAGGTCACTCAGTAGCTATAGTTCATCTGGAAAATTAAAGAATTAAAATCTTACAGAAGGCGTGCTCTGTGTACAGGTAAATGTTTTTAAATAGTCTGCAAAGTGTTTTAGTGCTCTGAATGTAGTTTTCTATATTTCTACTGTTGTTGGCTTTCCTTCCAAAAGAAGAGTTACCTATTGTGTTGTATTTTAAGCAATTTAAAAATCTCTAAACGCAGTGCATAACAACATTCAACAGGTCCACATGCGTCTGTTTTACCATAATATCACAGGATGTAAATAATCATTACTCCTTTTTTACTTCATAGGCTAAATATTATCAGTACATTATTATTTAAGATCAGAAGACATTCTTCCTGTGGTGATCCTCAAGTGTGTTTATGCTAGAATTAGACTGAATGATATTGCCTGTGATTATTTATCTTTTTTTTTTTTTTTTTTTTTTTTTGTTACATTTCTGTTGGAAATGTACTAGGAGAATGAATCGAGTTCTGAGAACAGCTCTATTTTTCAGGGAGCTCATGCCTTGTATATATTAGTTAAAAAAACTTATATGGCCAGTCATTCAAAGGAGTTCCTAGAATCCCAGATTCTTGAGGCCGAGCCAATACTTTCTGTTGCGATGGAAGAAGATACACGTCAGGATCAGGTTCCAAGGCTTAAAAGAGCAAGAAGGTAGCAGAGATGAGCAGGATGGGGAAAGATGGGTCAAGAGAGTAGTAAGGCTTGTACAGTACAGGGTGTTTCAAAGAAATCTTGCAAAGCAGTATTTAAAATCCTTCCAAATGCTGCATTTTATAAGAAATGAAAGTAGTGTGAAGGAAAACATAGTTCTAGCTTCACCAAGGAAGAATATATGAGATGAGGCATGTTGAAAACAGTTGTCTGATCTGAGCGGAAACTTAACTATACAAAATCAGGCCTAGTACTGAACTGCTGAATGTATGTGCATCTTTTAAGTCTATGATGCATTGCATGTTTTATTTCCACCACTTGTTTGTTTTTGTGATGTTTGTCTTGCTGCTTCTACAGGTTCTGAAAGCAATTCTTGCCATTTTACCCCATTTCATATCTGTGTTAGTTTGTATGAATATATTACGGGTAAAGGTCTGGAGATTTTATTCTACAAAGACCCATGATGCTTGTCCTTTGGGTATTTCCTAGCAAGTAAGAAAAATCTATTGGTCATGTTAGGGTTTGTTTATAGTGTACTTTTTGTCAGAGGATTTTTGAGATGGAAATACTCAATTACTTCTATATCTGCTCATGTTTTGTTTGTATTAGCAATAAATAATGAATCACTTTGCAGATCAAGCCTTGAAGTACTATTACTATTTTGACAACTTGGATTAGTTAGTGCTCCTTCTTTTTATGTAGGTTTATCCTGCCAAGACATTCCTTGAATACTGATAATGTTGATCCTCTTGCCAGTATGGTTATGTTAGAAAGAGGTATTTTTCTTCTTTCATCACCGTGTTCCTTGAAAGCATATTGAATAATGAGACAGCCAAATGGAAATAATTTACATGAGTATTTACATGAGCAAATTTATTTAAAGTTAACATTATCTGAAGGAGTTCTAAGAAAAATCCGAAGTCGGCTCCTATTTAAAGAGCCTCAAATTCTCCAGCCTGAAATGCCACCTTCTCGACAGCTCTGAACTTCAACTGTTTTACACTAAATGCTGGAGGATTTTCCCTGTTTCTATATTCTTTCCTATTTAACATCAGCAACCCTTGGCTCAGCCTTATAAATGGGATTAACAGCTGCTGGTGTTCAAGTAATGCCTTTGTATGGTGAAAGACTGATAATGTGAAATAGCTTTCTTTCTATTTTGTTGTCTTAAATTCCACAAACACCAAAACGAGGGAGATGTTTTGGATGATGCACACTAACTGTACCTGTCCTAGCAACTGCGGATATAGCAGGGCTTGAACAAGTTATGGCAAAACGTGTTTGAGATGGTACTGTACACAAATGTTCCCACATCTGGCACAAGGCACAGGTGGGCTGTAAGTAGACTCAGTAAATTTTCCAGTTATTTTTTTTAGAAAAAAATCTGTGTGAGAGAAAAGCTTTTCTCTGTTACAGCTTTGGGGTGCAAGCAGTCCGTCTAACTGCTGCTGTTGCAACTGTGGATGGTGTTCTCGCCTGCACCTGCTTTGCATTTTTGGTTGGTGTTGGTCTCAGGGATGCCATGGAGTGATGAGCTTCACCAAGTACCATGTGGGGAAATGGAAATTCAAATAACGAAGAGCGGCATGTAACCCCTTTCTTGAGTTGGAAAGGCTACTCCATTTACGTCTCTGATGGAATGAAACAGGAGAGCAATGCTGATAAATTAAGTCCCTCCCTAATCTCTGTGTCCCATAAAGGGAAATTATGGTTAAGAATCTGCAGGGCTCTTCAAGCAACATGCCTTCATGCTGACCTGGAGCATAGTTCCGTCTTCACTTCCACTTGCTGTTCAGTGACTTTGCTGAGAAAGCCAAACAGAGTTAATTATGGTGGTTTCTGTGATGTGGACACCTGTCCACGAGGAAATGCGCTGAGACCCTCAACTCAGTTTACATCAGCCCGTGAACAGCTGCCAGATGGTAACAGCTTTTGGTCACTACCAACCTGGCTGAATTTGAACTGGTGACCTAGAGGTGAAATACTTTATATCCTATTACTAATTCCTCGAGGTTTCCAGTTTCTCATCCATCACACTTTGCAAATGACAGCACCATATATGTCTGAAATCGCAAAACAATTACGGTTTCAAACATGCAGTGTGTGCTGCCGTATCCAAGATGTGCCTTTAGCTGCTGTGCTAGTTTGTGGGATGAGAAACTATGAATTTTATGAAAGGAGTTGGCTTGTTTTGGGGTGCCTTTCCTTTTTCTGTTATGAAAGTGGGATTTCCCTGATTAACTGGTGTAGTTAGAACGGTTCAAAACACCGCAGTTCTCCCTGTTGTTTCCGTAGCTCCCAAAAGTCTCTGAAGAGAGGCTGTAGCAGCAAGGTCCTTGGCTCCTGCAGCCGCTCTCTGTTGCTCTCACAGCTTCCATTCCAGCCCCGTGCGCCGCTGCCAAGCCGGGATCCGCTGCACCATGCTAGAGGACGCCCTGGTGCTGCCGAAGGGAAACCCGAGTGAGCAGTCCTGGTGCCGTGGGCATCGCCTGAAGGCCCGCTCCTGGATTTCCCATCAGGAAAGCTAAGAAACGTGCTGGACCCAGAGGTAGCTCTCTGAAGTGAGCTCTCAGAGCTAGGGTGATGGGCGTTTCGAAGAGTGATGTGAAGTGACAATTAGAGAGGCTGGGAAATGTATGTTCTTACTGGGCTGCAATAGGTTACGTTCCCAGTCTGCAGTTCGCATACAACACTTTGTGCTACGGGGGTTTGGCACCCTCCAACTTTATGGGATAACTAAACCAGTGGTTTTAGGTTAAGGTCATTCTTTGGGTAGCGAAATAAGTCATTTATAACCTTACCTGAAGATCATGACGTACTGGGAAGGCTCAGTTGTCTTCTGCTGTTAGGTAGTGAGGCAGAGCAAAGGGAAGCGTTAAATTCGGAGACACCCTCGTGCTACTGGGGGGAACAGTCAGAGCCAACATCCTGTCCCCAGCTCCTATGGAGCATTTCTCTTGTCTGTGTCCGTGGACCATTGCAGCTGCTGGTGGGGCTTCGAGAAGACAAGAGAGAGGTAAGAGTGAGCGCAGGACTTGCTGCTTCTCTGTCCTTTTGTGCTGTCCTTGAGGAGACAAAGAAGGAACAAGTCTTATTTTCTCTAGTGGCATATCCTAGGCACCCTATGGGAAGACACTGCATACACTTTCTCAGTAATTATACACGTCTTCAAGGAAACCTTTTGGGCCATATGTGTACATCTCGAAATGAGCAGAAAAACCACCTCCACGTGTTGTCAGCCAGCATAAAATATGTGTGTGCGAATATCCTAAATGGGGGAGAAACTGTGCGCACACACAGAAGTACTCATCTTCTGTATGTGTGCAATAGATTTTATATATGGTACTGTTTTTTATAAGATCTCATTAATGTAATCCCCTTCAATGAAGTGGGGAAGGGAGATGGGTATATTTGGCCAGCAAAACCTAAGACAGGCCATATGTAATAATATATCTTTGAGGAGGCTGTTTCTGCAGTGTCATCATACTGACTAGAGTCAGGTTCTGCCTTGGCTCATCCTGGGCACCAGGTTATATGACCTAGAATAAAATATGGGGGGTGTGTGTCTGTATTTTTAACTTAACTTAAGGGTATAATCAAGGTTAAAAGAAAAATAGAATGTTGCAGGAGCCTCATGGAAAGTGCTCTTTCTAAAGCAAATGAAATGCAAGGGACACCGTCTCTTACTAGCTTTCACTTATTTCTTCTTTTAAGCCTGTTGATACATCTGGAGGATCTAGCAACTTGTTTCCTTTAAGATTGCTGACTATTCCTGTGTTGTTCCTTCAAAATATTTGGCCAGGCTTAGAAACACATACACAATATATACTGCATTTAATTAGTATAGAAATTTAGGAGCTGGCTGGCCTCTTTCATGTAGGCTTTAACTTAACCTGCAGTGATGACTTGCTCCTGTAATGTTGTCTGTAGTCTCCATTATTAATATTTGCTAAACAATATGCTAATAAATAGATATTCCTTGAACTTATTAGCAGTATTCTCTTTTACCAAGGTTGCATTTAATCACTTCTCATGTTCCACAGTTTTCTTAAAAGCAGTTTACTGCAGCGATCTTTTTACAGTCATGTGTATTGGCCTTTCAGCAGGTCAAGCAGTGTAATAACAACCTTACATTAATCGCAGCTAAGATTTATATCTGTACCTGTGGCATCACAGTAGTATAACCTAAAATAAACAGCATGGTGTTTATATTAGCCACATAGCAAGTCTCTTTCTCAGTTTGGTCACGAGCATTTAATTTGGAATATATCTAGTAAAGAAGGAATTGTTTGGCACTTTGTGTTTCCATTTTAAGTCATTGCTTTTAAAATAGAAGCAGCACAGGATATGTTTTATAAACTGTGCTCTAAAGGAGGGGACAAATTCTTTCATCACTCCAAAATGTCTCTGGGGAGACTTAGAGCAGGTGTTTTACAGCAGAGGCAGCGTCTGTGGGCAGCCCTCACCGCGGCTGAGGCAGGGGTGCTGCTCCTGCAGCCCTGCTGCCTTCCTCCTCCGCTGCTGGATTTCCAGCCTCTCCTCTTCCTGAAGTCCTGTGTTTTGTGCCAGGGGGTTAGTCAAGCTCGCTGCAGGGTGGCGGTGATGTGATCGTGGTGCAAAAGTGCCGTAGGTGAGGCAGAGCTGGGCAGGACTGGGATGCTCCTCCTCGCAAACAGGGTGGAGTGTGTTTGGAAATGGAAACTAAGGATTGGGGGAAAAGATCTTTAGGCTCCACAGTCTTGAAGATTTAAAAACCCACCTGTCCTGTAAGAAGGGGAGTATTATCTGACAGTAGCATCGAGTTCTTCAGTGGCATTCACCCTTCAGGCCAGCAAATATCCTCGCAGACAAGTGGAATTTTAAGGCTATGTATTGCGTTTCTTGAGATTGGTGCTTTCACACGTGCCCACGACTCAGCTCAAATGTATTGGCTACCTAGTAACTTTTTAAAACATTTGTTTCTTAAATGTAATACCAGGTTTCATTTGCACCTCGCTGCAGTTTTTTTCCCTTTTGTGTTTGAACATCGCATGTCGAAGTTCGTTTAGTCAATTAACAATGTCAGAAATAGATGGGAAGCAGATTCGATTCTAGCAGCCTCAGTTGCTCAGAAGCAGATGAGGAAGGCTAGCTAAGCTTTTTTTATCCCTGTATAGCTTAAAAAAGGCAGATTCAGAGTTCAATTTGTGCCTGATTAATACAGGACTTCTTGTCAATGGGAGACAGCTTTTACCCCTCAGAGCAGTTAATGTTCTCCATAGAAGTGGAGTGAACAGGAAATTTTTTTTCTAATGCAGTTCACAGGTCATCCTTCTTTACTATAATTTTCAAAAGTTTTACAATACTGCAAGATAGAGCAAGCAGCCCTCTTCCTTTTTGTCCTTTTGTCTTAAAAAAAAGTCCAGAAAGCTTTCAGTAAAAAAATCAAAACAAAACAAACAAGTAATAAATAAATAAATAAGAAAAGCTTCTAAATTACAAGACTTGTGATAACTCTGATATGGAGACTCATGGTCTGTGAATAGCCATCTAATATCCTACTTTTTACCTAAATGGGTATCTTTTGAGTGCCATAAGTATTGCAGTGCCTAACTTCAAATCCTGAGCAACAAGCTGGAAGCTTTTCATATTTATATGCTCAGTAAAACCACATAGCTCACTGCTATATATTGAAGAGAAGTTGTTGCATTATTTATTGATTTGTTTGTTTAGCAATTCTCTATTTCAGTTAGTGAATTTCAGATAAGCATTGTAACATTCATAAATAATTTGGAAACACTTAATTTTCTATATATAATATAACATGAGAAGACATGCCATATTGTTCCCTATCATGTATATAAAGTACCATATCGTGTGTGTTAGCACTGAAAGTTGTGAATGTAAGAGGGTCAAAGTACAGAATGTTACATATACAGTATGTGTGCAGTTGCGTATACATGTTCATAGATATGACTTGGGTTCAACAAATATAAATATAATGTCAAAAATTTGACTCTGTGCCATTTGTTTCAGGCAGTTATTTGGCAAAAGACCAGGGTGTCAGATCACAAAATGGCCTGTATGTCAGTTCTGGGAACAGCCGTTATGGGCAGTATGGTACCTTTTCAACACTGCTCTGAAGACCCTGAGGTGAGTTTAAGCTTCCTTCTCCCAAATCTGCATAAAACCTCTCAATGAAAAGCTAAATCATTTTGCAAAAAGAAAAGATACTTTAAAAAATTAAACTGTTATTTATTACACTAAAATTAAGCTCTTAATTCCAGGCTGATATTTGATTAATATCTTTGATTCTTTTATCACTCTCCCTGTAACATTAATTGGTTTGGTGATTGAAAGTGTACTCCAAGAATCATCTAGTCGGGACTCAAGTGGCACTGATCAAATGGCAGTAAAAACAGTTGCAATGACAAATGCAGAATTGCTGATTACTCAGAGCTGCTTCAGTTTGGATTCCTGGCCTGCAGGCAGGTTGTGGTCTGACTGATATATAAGCATTTGTGTTGTTCTTATCCTCACAACTTCTTAGCATTTTATTCTTAAAAAATAGCTCCTTGATTTTACTTGAATATAAAACAAGCAGGTATTTGTAAAGCAAGTTATGCCCAATTTCCACTAAACCTTCATTTCAAGGAAATGAAGTTGGCTTTGAAGTTGGTACACTGAGCTCTCTGCTCCTATTGACATTAAGGAGACAGTTCCCCGTGATATTTTTTTCTCTGCTATTTTTTTCAAAAACATTTTATTCTGCTTCCATTTTTGTTACAGACATTCTCACAAAGGAGAGTCTTCTTACCATCTCTCAATTTTGTTCTGTATCTTACAGCAATAAATCCTGACCAGAATAACATCAATGAATTGAATCACCCTCTATAAAGTCTCTATTAAGCCCTTACCAAGCACAACTCGTGGTGCCAGCAGGCTTTTTTTTCCTAGACAGCTTGAATAAGTTGTTTAAGTTGCCAGGAATTAGTAAGAATGCTTGTCATGTATATGTTCAGAGCAATCAGGAAGAAAAAGCGGTGTTTCTCACGGTTTGCAAAGTTTTGAATGTTTATGTCAGAACAGACCATTTAGAGAGTGTTCTCACCTGAGCTCATGCGGGAGGTGAGCCCTGTGTGACAAGTGGCATGGAGGGAGGACATGGGGGCATTTAGAAGGGACTGCTTGGGGCAGTCAGGTCTCACGTTACCACTCACTATATCATGAGGCATCCGTATTCCTCGAATAGAAGTTGGGGAACATTCCATCTCTCTCTCTGTCTCTAAATAGTGTATAAAATATCTCGTGTATCACATATTATATAAATGATCTATATGTATTGCTCATACACAAATCTACGTTCGGCAGCCATGGGCTTTTTGAAGTGAAGCAGTCAAAAGACTATGAAATGACTGAATTACGATTGTCTAATCTTAGTTAAGGTAACCCTGATCTTTTCTCCCTCTTGTGCAGGTATTCAAATGAAAAGTAGCATATGCTCCCTTTTTCCTTCCCATTAGGATCATGGGTCATTCAGACCCAAGAATAACAGTTTAATTCTTGCCCTCTCCTGCTTGCTTGTGGCGTGGCTTCATATTCCATTTCCTGGAGTATTCAAGGCTACCCTGAAAGGAAAACTAGCATTAACTAACAGCTCTGCAAGCTGCGTCTTATTTACAGTCAAAAGCTCTGCACCAGGTGATACAAAGGTAGTAAAGACTCTGTTCTTGGAAATGAGTGGGCCCATTTTGGCTGAAAACTTTCACATAGGAGATTTTCCCTGTCTCCTATAGGCACCTGGCAGGTACAGGCTTTATGGGAATGCGGAGTTTAGCAAATTTGCAAACTGCTGGGAAAAGGCAAGTACTGGGAAAGGAGTTTATGCTGTCTTTGCAATGCAAGTACACTTTAGCATAGTTAAAGATGTTTTCTTATTAAAGCCTTAGCAAGTGATGTAGTATAAAAACAGAATTTCTTGATTGTATTCCCAAGTTCTATAATTCTGTCTTTATTAAAAAAAAAAAAAGCGCTTTCATATATAGCAATTCTAACGGTTAAGACCACTTCTAGAAGGTGTAATTAACTTCTAAAGAGCATACTGATATTCCACATGACTTTAAATAGTAACAGCAGTCAGCCATTTCTAAATCTGGCAACTTCTTAAATGACTTATTCAGAGACTTTCAGTTTTGTTTTAATGTTGTCCGTATTTAAAAAAATATTCTTTGAAGTGACCGATGTATTTGTACAAATATTTGCAAATTAGAAGAGGAAACATAAGCATTGAGAGAGATGATGCGGCCGGGATGTGGTAAAGGTGCCGAATAAAAGGCAGAAGCGCTGCGTGTTGTTTCTGACAGTCACCCAACAGACATTTGACACCTCTTTAATTTGTGCAGGGGTGTTTGGTTATGTGCAGCGTTGCCGACCGGACCACTCCGGCTTTAGCACAGAGCGCTCATTACAAGGTCAAGAGGGAATAAGGGAGCACACGAATAAGGAGCTGAGATGACGTAGGTGAATGGGAAGGATGGCAAAATCGCAGGGATTTTTATACCCTGTTTCAAAGGCAGGGTAATTCTGTGATCTTCCCTGCTCCTAAAACATTCTCAATACCTTCCCCAAATCCTCCTCTTGGCTGCACCCGTCTTCCCTTTGCCCCTGTTTGGGCAAGAGGCTGCAGGCAATGCATGGGGCAGTTGGTGAACCGATGCTTAAGCACTGATGGATGCTGCCTTTTGAAAGGTTACAATTGCCTTTTCCTCAGCAAGGTCATTATTTTCAGGCTCTTCTCTCCAAACAGCTGTCAGTTATCACAGAAACGGTGGAAATACAATCTCTTTGGGATTTCTGCTTCTCCATCAGATTGAATTGAAATTGGTCCAAAAGCTTAAGTTATTTGGTGGAGGCAAGGGGGAGTGATGGGACAGACAGCATAAGTCATCAGCCTCACTTTGGCCTGGAGCAGCTAAGTTAAAGCAAGCCTAAGAGAAAAGGTTTAAAGCTCGGAGTTAATGGCAGGCACTGAAAACAATGTGATTCATTCATTTTTCTAGGCTCCTTGTCCTAGGGTTTGGAGCTCAGGTTCTGCTAGAGCCTGTTGATTATGGGCGATTGGCACTTAAAAATCAGGTGGTTGGGGTATAGGGACACAAGAGGGATGTGGAGGTGCTGGAGAGAGGGCCACAAGGGCCCTTTTGTGCAGGGCCATGAGGATGATCAGGGGCCTGGAACATCCTCCCTGTGAGGAGAGGCTGAGGGAGCTGGGCCTGTTTAGCCTGGAGAAGAGAAGACTGAGAGAGAACCTGATCCATGTGTGTAAGTACCTCAAGGGAGGCAGGGAGGAGGATGGGGCCGACTTTTCAGTGGTGGCCACCAACAGAACAAGGGGCAATGGCCACAGACTGAAGCACCAAATGTTCTACAGGAACTTAAGGAAAAATTTCCTGACAGTGAGGGTGACAGAGCACTGGAACAGGCTGCCCAGAGAAGCTGTGGAGTCCCCTCTGGAGATCTTCAAAACCCACCTGGACACCGTCCTGTGCCACGTGCTCTGGGTGACCCTGTGTGTGCAGGGGGGTTGGACTAGATGATCTCTCCTTTCCAACCTTAACGATTCTATAATTCTATGAAATGGGATGTTTCTTAATAAATAGATCGTGGCGAATAAGTACATCCATCCTTCTCAACAGTTTTTCTCTAAATCCTTTCATTGTTTGAATCATAACTTTCACAAAGCAAGAAGTGTGTTTGACTGGGCCACTTGTACAATTTCATTTTAATATTCCTCCACCCTAAAAAACCTTTTGGGGATTCTCTTTTAAAGACCTTTGTGTTGTGCTTGTTCTATTCTTACAGGTACGTCTTTCTGGATTTCTCCCAAAAGCTGACTCAGACAGTTCTTTGACAAGTCTCTCAAGTTCAGAAAGGAGCTTCATTTTTATAAATAATCGTCCAGTCCATCAGAAGGAAATACTGAAGGTAACTTTTTAATCGAGGAATAAAAACTTGATTTGGAGGATTGAGAGACCTATTTGCAGCTTTTTGTCCACATAAAATAACTAAAAGAAACCCTATGTGGGTGAAGATACTGGCATTTATGATAAAATCCTTTTCCACAAATCTGATATTTCTGGTCTCTCGGTTTTGCTAGGTTTACTATGTTCTCTTGTGACCCCAGAGCAGGAGGTTATATTTATAGCTGCTGGAAAAAGTACAATTTCAAATGTTGGATGTAAGGAGCCAGAAGGGTTGGTTCTTCCTTCGTGCTAACTTAACTCCGGAGCAGTTTTCTCTGAGGGAAGAACCTTATGTGGTTTCCTCCAGGAGAATTCTGAAAATGAAGTTTTGATCCTGCCTGCTTCTTAACTGTGGGCTTATTGAACAAGCATGCCCTCTTTCTCTTCAGATTTGCCTGTGCTTTCAATAAAAATGAAAGTGATAGTCCACTGGTGCTGGCTCAAGCCTGTCATTGTGTAGGCAGAATTTGATCCTCTTGAGTTTCTCACACTCCTGAGCCTTGCAGCACCTCTCTTGCAGCACTGTTGCTATTGCAGTCTCAGCCTTTCCCAGGCAAGAAAGTTGTATGTGCAGGTTTTTAAAGGGAAGACAATGAAATAAAGCTTTCCTGGACAAGCAGAGCTTAGTAGACGTAACACCTGCAGTGGTGTTCGTATTCCAAGTGTCTGACTAATGCCAAGGCAATGCTAAGACAAACTACAAGCCCCTTATTTTTAGCATCATTGCTGTTTAGCGTCATGTTGCTGTAACTGCATGAGGGAAAGTGCTGGTGGACCGCATTGCTATAACTCATTGCTATGCTTGATAATGTGAAAATACTGAGTTTAAATGACTTTAAAGTATGTAAGTAATGTTAATGTTGTTTAAAAAATAAAAAATACCTTAAAAATTGAAATGTAATCCACAGCAACTCCTCCTTATTTTTTTATGTCAACCCTTTAGTTTTCTGTTGTGTAAATGCAATGTTTTCTCTGGTGTGTATGTCTGCTGAAGGTCTGTGATACTAAAGGAAAATGCAAACATCTTTGATCCTTCTAGTTAGCAAAATCTAAACTTCGAAACAACCAAATAATCGTGTAGTCCTTTAGTAGGCATTTTCAAGAAGATTGCAGGGAATATATTGAAGTCAAATAGTTTGAGAGTAGTCGTAAATTTGTAATTGGGTTAATAAATGGAACAGATCAACCACTGTTGTGGGAAAAGGGCAAGTTTGTGGTGCAAGTTCTACTTTCTCAAACAGCCTTTTTTTGGCTGAAGAAGGCAATAATGCAAGAAATAGTTGTGTCCTTCGTAGAGATTTTTTTGTTTGTGTAAACAAAAAAAACCCACAGGCACAAAATAATAGCATTTGTATTGAAGAGGGTTTGACATTACTGTCCACTTTGGGCTTTTTAAAATGCAAGTGTGTTATATATTTTTTGCAAATGTGGTCAGATATCAAAGTAGCTACCGTTAATATCTTAGAGCAGATTTCTTTTTTTTTTTTTACTTTAGCTCTGAAGATATGGGAATCACCAGTACCTACCATTTGAGTGATTATTCTGGAATGTATATCCACCCGTGAAGGTCTTTTTAGAATTCCTCTAATTTGGGATTAGGGACACAAAAAATAGTTGTTTTTTTTTGTTGTTGTTTTTTAGTTATTTGTTAGTTGTTTTTTAAATATAGATTCTGTGCTTTTTTGTCTATTTTAATGCCTTTACTGATGCCTGTTTACTAAATGAATCTGCAGTTGATTCGGCAGTACTACAGTGTGGTGATGCCTAAGGAATGTACTCGTTTGTACCCCATTTTCTTTTTGAATATTACTGTACCTGCCTCTGCTGTGGATGTGAATTTGACACCGGACAAGACCCAAGTTTTACTGCATTGTAAGGTAATTAATATCTCAATCCACTTGTGATTTTTCACCTTTTTTCTTGTGTGAATGTAGTCAGAGTCTACTGAAATAGTTGAAAGTAAGCAATGTTGCTGCAGTGTTTTTAGTTATGTAACAGCTTGCCGTTGTGACAGGACTCTTTTAGTTGAAAATCACTGAACACACAAAGTGGAGGATCGCCTGAAACTCATTTTCCAGATGATTTTGATGATTTGTACGCTGTCAGGTACATGTGTGCATCACTGTGTTTCCAGCTGGCTTTGCAGAGACCAAACCTAAATAGAAATCTGATGCAAATCCTTAAACAAATTGTAAATAAACAAATTTATAAATATACTAATCCGGGTAAGCAACTTTTTAACACTGCATAGGTTTGGGAGTGGCAGGGATTTAATCCTGCTGAAAGCAACACTTTGCCATTATGCTTATAGATTCCTGTCAACATGACTAAGTTTCAGAATTTCCTGTCCATGCCATCAAGACTGAAAATTGGACCATATATTCCCTTATATTAGAGGATATTTAGAAACAGTTTTTGTTTTTTATCAAACTGATTGGCACTTCGCATCCAAAATAGTGCTGAAGAAATGAAGAAGGCTTCATAGGTGGTGCTGTCATTCCCAGTGGATGTAGGTGATACAATCGCACCAGTGGGCTTATCCTTCTCTTCCCTGAAAGTCTGTGTGCGTATTAATCTTATAATGTATTGCCTGTTTAGCGTCACTTCTATGAAAAATCATAATAGCATTCTCACATTTGATCTAATTTAGAATTTTCCTTTGCCTTTGGAGCCTGCCACCCCATCGTTTAATCCAAAACTACCTTGCAAACATGCGCTGGAAGAGCACCTACACATCATGCTTACGTGCTACTGGTGGTGCTTCTATCTTGACTATACAGGCTTTTAACTCCATAATAGCTGGAAATAGCTGTTTTTGAGGCTTGTTTGTAAGTTTTGTTTTGAGGTTTGTTTTGTTTTAAGCAATCCTAGCATGTTTTGTGACAGCAGAATAAACCAGCAAATCAAAATACTTACGAATTACTTGAAGATCTCCAGAATCTTTTTAAGTGTGTATGAAAGACAGAAGTGCAATAATCTGAATGAGTTATTTGAAAAAATATGCTGAATAAGATCGCTTTCTGTATTATTTTCATGGATTCTTAATGTATGTCAGTTACATTCTCATTTTTTTTCTTCATGCTTGTATGTGTGGTTTTTTTGTGTTGTTTTTTTTTTTTTTTTCCAGGAGTCTGTCTTATTTGCTGTTGAAAATGTGCTGAAATCGCTCTATGGGCCACTGCCTGCTGCAGTCTCTAGTGAAACTAATAAAACAGATGTTACCTCTGAAGACATGTTTGTTCATAAAACAGAACAAACAGATGTGGTTGTTAATGCAGTGGAGCCATCTGGAAACAATGATCTCCCTGCTCATACTTCATTCCTTTCATTCAGCAGTGATGTGCAAAATTGTCAAGCAGGAAAAAACACAGAGCTCTGCTTAAATCATCAGCCATTCTGTGGTGATAATATGCCCAGTCACCTTGATGAAGAAGAGGTTACTGAGAGTGATGCCTTTCAAGGCAATTCTTTAAAAAGTGTCTTGTGTCAGGAGAAGGGTGGACTTGAGACTATGACCAATAGTCTCAAGAGTGCTCCAGTGGACCCTAAGTCTAAAAATGCTGGTGAGCATCTTTGTAGAACTGATGATATTAGTGAATTAGAAAAAAATGAAGATGTCTCAACCTCTAAAGATTCACCTGAAATCTCTGCTGATCGTTGGAGTATGGGAAAGGGATTTAAAAACAGTATGGGAGAGAACCTAGAACCTGTTAAGATTTTGATACCTGAAGTTGAAGGAGCAATTAACAAGCAAAATGAATATAATGATGACCCAAGCCATAACTTCCAGGGCTCAAATCCAAGTACAAAGAAATTGAGCCTAATACAGGATAAATCGGGGCAAATAATGGCTTATGACTTGATTAGTAGTCAAGTAATACGGAAACCAAAGTCTGCAATAGCACTTTTCACCCAAGAATGTCGTGCAAAATTATTAACTGATAATCCAAAGGCCAGCATGGAGGACATCCTGATGAAAATCGAAGAGCAGTGGAAGAATTTGAATGAAGAGGAAAAAAAGAAGTAAGTTTCCAGGCTACATCTTGTTTCTAAATCTAGTAGTTGCCAATGAGTTATCCACAGTGAATATATAAGTTGATATATGTATATACACACACACACACTTTCTAGTGATTTATGAAAAACAGAACAGAAAATGATTTTTGGCTTCTCGAGATCAGATCTTATCCCATGAGTTGTCATGTTAGCTTCGTGCAGGCATCCTGTTTCTTGATGGATTCATTTTGCTACCGTATTTAGCATTCAGCAGTTTTCCTGAACTGCATTCAGAGATAATGGGCAAGAAAACGTGTGCTTTTGAACCCTGCGATCTTCAGTTTTCTATCGGCTGCCTCTATATTGTCACTCCAGATGCAGTGTCAATGAAACCCATCACAGTGATGGATGAGGCACTGTATGGTTCCTCCAAGACTTTTTCCTACCTTTTTTTTTTTTTTTTATTGCTATAAAGTGAGAATTCCTCTTTGGGATCTTTAGTATTTGAACATTTGGTAAACTCCTCTCCTAAATTTAGTAAGTGTCCCAACCCAGGATACTCCATAATGGTATTTATAAACCCAATCAAAGGACACGAGGAATTTCTTTTTCCCTTGAACAGCTATTCCAGGGCGGGTTCAGAGAATATGAACTTTAAATTCCAAACTTTATACCGTCTTTTTCATTTTATTCCAAATCAAATTGTTTTTCAGATTACAACCTGAATAGCTAGATTTCATATCCTCCAAAATAAATTCTGGCTTTGAGTTTTTGAAATTCATCTTAAAGCAAGGCAAGTATTTGAAATGGCTGCTTGCCTAATGGGCAGATAAGGGGAGAAAGGGATTAGTTAAAATATATCTATGTATTATCCACAATATTGGGTTTATGTTATAGTGAAAGATTAATCAGAAAAACAGATTTAGAGATGCCCTAGGATAATTCAAAGAGAAAATACCATATTTCACTTCTATTTCTGTGAAATGTTCTACCAAAAGGGACACTAGCCTAAGCAGATTGTAATGGTAATGCTAACAAGAAATTTCCATTGGAGAAATGTTAGAAAAATGAGATATATACCTATTGAATTACCATTAATGCATCTAATTCTTCCTTAATCCCATGCTTCTTGACCTTCCTTTATTTGAAAACATATGTGTTGTTTTGATTGATAGTACCAAGTATATCAGAACTGAGCAAAACCTTTATAATTTGTCTAAATTTAAAGGTCACTTAGCTAGCAACAAGTGCGTTTGGCCATCTCTGTCCTAGCAGAAATATTAATGTTATAGTAGAAATCTCCTCCAATAATATCCAGGTTTGTAATGAAATGAAGCAAAAGATTCTACCAGCCGCTTCAGGAAATTTTAATTTTCTCTGATTTAGCTTCCAAAATTTCATGGTTGCTTTCCTGATACAACTATTATGCTTCAGAGTGTGTCTCCAGATTCACCTTGTACTAGTTCAGGGAGGAGACCCAGCTGATGAGCACAGTCAGGTCCGGCAGGTACCAAAGCATATAAAAACTCTCCTATTCCTTGCACTACAGTATTTAACGTTGCGGGTGCTATTTTACTCTTGTAAACTTTGCGCCTTTTCCAACTGAAAAGAACAAATGGGAGGAAGCAAGCGCTTCTCTTCCTCCTCCAAGGCAGCCGTCCAGAAGAATTGCTCCATGCCTGACACAAAAGGCTCATCTTGCCCTCCAGATCCTCTGGATAGACTGGGCCATCTAGAGGTAAGGAGAGCTGCCCAGGCTGCTGTGTGTTGGGGCACGTGGTCCTGCGCAGCACGTGGCGCCTCCGCCTTCGTGCAGCCCTTCTGGCCAGGTGCCTCTTTTCCGGGGCCCTGGACTCTGTTCTCCTGTGATTGAGAAGGGACGCACCGGTGACCATGGGTGTGCTTGGCCACAGCAGCTCGTGCTCTCCCTGTGGCTCCTCCAGGAGGTCTAAATGAGATTAAATCCCTTTTGGGAGCACTGCAACCAACAGATGGCTCGCAGTGACACAGGATAGCCTTTTCCAAACAAGCCAGCGTTTATTACTCAACCGGAATGTAAAATGTTACGGTCTTTAGGTTATAATAGAAGAGGAAAGCTTCCATCCATGTCCGGGTTTGCAGCTTTGCATATCCCTTCTGCTTCACAAAGCCAGGACTCAATTCCTTACACTCACTCCCCTCTTACTTAATACAGCTTGTGTGTGATTCTAGCCTTAATATTTATCGTGCTTAGGTAGGAGAGGAGGGAAAAGCCCCTAACTGCCCCTGTAGTGGAAACAGAAATTGTCCTGAAGGTGTAGGAAAGGTTCAGAGCTACCTGCACATTACTACAGCACTAAGAAATTACCTTGTCACCAATTCGTGGAGGTGTTTGTACCTCAGGAGAAATATAATTTTAAATAGCGTGGCCTCTTGGTACGTTGCAGTGTGTCTTCAGATCCGGATGTTCTGTTTCCTTTGGACAATCCGTAGATGGGAATGTCTGCCCAGTGCCCATCCATTGCAGCTCCGCTCATCCTGCCGGGTATTTCATTTGAGTTTAAGATAGGAGGGGAAAGAAATAAATCCTCAGGTCCATTTTTTCCATTTAAATCCAAGCTGCCTTTGAAACTAGGCATCATCATCACCATCCACTTTCCTCCTCCCACCCCATTTTGCAACTTTGCTTTACACTCTTCCAGTTTGAGGGGAGGATCCAGAATTTACAGTCTTAATTCACAAAACAGAGATGAAGCTTTACTGTTCTTGTGGCCCTTCTTGATTGTACCTGCCTTTACTGGGGGATTTTTTTGAAAGGAAAGGAGTTCCCCTGCAGTTTTTAAAGCTGCTGTTTTATTTAATTCTGGACAAACATTGTTAGTGGTAGGAACTGAGATAATCCTTTGTAAGACTAGATTTTCTAGATTTTTCTTTCTTTTTCAGGTGGAAGCCTAAAACAACAGGCAAATTGGGTTTTCTTTGGAAGCAGTTTTTCTTTTCTTTTTTGGATTATCAGCTCTCTCATAATTAGTTATTCTCCCTCCTAACAATTGGGTCACTTCAAAACAAAGAATTTATCAATCTGGTCAAAACTCTAAGGTTATTTCTGGATAAAAATTTTCTGTTCAAGTGATTTCATACATTCATTTTAAAAAGAGCAGATGGTTTTTGTCTTAACATTTACTCCATATTTTCTGGGACATGATTTATTGCAAGAAACTACTTAAGCTGACTTTTTTAGTTAACTAAATATTGGTACCATATGTGAATGCTAGCACATCGTAATTAATTGCAAATGGTGACCCTTTTGTTGACCTTAATTTTCCAGCATGCATACACATAATTGAATCAAACTGTTCCAGCAAGTAGCAATAAATAAATATGAGCAACTAAAATACTTATTTCCAATACCATCTATGATAATACTGCTTTATATTGAATTACCTAACCAAACTCAGAGTATCAGAGGAGGGAAATAAGAGGGAGCTGAGCAAATCAGTACTTTGACTTTCTAGAAGTAAGATTCTTGTGCAAGAGGCAAGTATAAACCTGGCATCTATGAAACGTAAACTCTCTCCTGATGTGTGCAAGCTCATTAAGAGTCTAATCAGGCCGTAAAGCTTTACTGTAGAGTAATGAGTAAGCATTTAGAGTCATTTGTTATCAAATCCTTTTTGGAAAAAAACTCTTAATTTCATCAAGGAGATTGCAGTCATACCTGTTTGGGATTCTATGGCTTTGTTTATGTGACTTATTTTAAGCCCTTGGAACTGAAATTTCTTTATGTGAAACAAAGGATGAGGCTTATACAAGCCTCCTTATGCTCCAAACTCCTAGTTAAGCACTTGGATTCTCTGTAGAGCTCTGAAAGCTTAAATGACTTTGTGCATCAGGCTGTACATGCCTATGACAGTACTAGTTCCAAAACTATGTGGCTGATTACAGATTAGGGTCAAACGTAGTCTTTAGGACTCGATAACCCTTTGGTAATTCTGGTTGTGCCAGGGACTCCATCTCTGATCTCCTTGCTCATCATGAAAAGCGTTTTAAATCTGTAGAAATCCATATCTATATGGGTATGGTTACCTTGCCTTTTGAGATAATGTGTGAGGAGCTGGGGCTTGGGGTTCTTGGCTGATTGTGTCTTGTTTGGTTCTCTTAAAAGCTACGAAGTGAAAGCCGCCAAGGACCTGGAGCGCTACAACAGGCAGAGCAGGAGAGCCCTGGAGCAGAGCAGCCACAGGGCTGCGAAGGAGGCGGCAAGGGGACAGAAAGCCAGGCTGAAGGCTGCGCTGCGGGACCAGCAGAAGCTCGATGCCATGTTTCATTCCCAGCTCGAAAAGCAGCGGAAACCCGAGCAGCCCGTGAAGACTGTGACAGTGCCCTTCTCTGTGCGCTCCTGCAAGCGGGCGTCCCTGCAGCGCGGCGACACCAGCGCCGGGCAGCACGAGCCCGTGCTCTGCCTCATCCAGCGTCAGAGCTTTCCCGACGTCTGGATATTTGCTACTGAGGAAAAGATAATGTTGCTGAATCCATATAGGTTGGAAGAAGCCTTGCTGTGTAAAAGATTACTAATGAATCACAAACTTCCAGTAGAGAAGCTGGACAAGCCCATTGTATTAACAGACAGGTAGAGTAGAGCTGGTCAAAAAGTTGTACGTCGTTTAAAGTGTCATTTGAATTATCTATAGTAAACTCTATTAAGGCCCTCTTTGCAAATTCTTTGAGTGTTCTTTTTATTCTCCCTCCTTTAATTTATCTTTATGACCATATTAATGTGCAGGCCTGGTCATGTTCCAGATGAAATAAATACTGGTTTTGTTGAATTTCATTGGTACTGCAGTAAAGATAAATTTCTTCCCTTGGAGAAAGAGTAAATGTTCTGCATTTTCACAGCTTTGCTCTTGCTAGCTTTCCCCCATGAATTAGAAAATGTCTAATGCAATTACTTTTATACATCTACATTTTGTTACTTTTTACTATATGGTTAGTTATTGTTTCTTGTTTAAACAAATTACTCTTTTAGATTTTTTTTGGAAATCTACATCACTCAGATATTCTTCTTCTTCTGTGCTTTCTCACAGTTTTAATTTTCAAATTAAGATTTTTTTTTCCAGTCTTCTTGGTGGATCTCACTATATGGCTGCTCTGTATAGAATGCAAAAGGATTACCAGAGATTCAATGGATCAAGTTATTTGTCGGATCCAAGGCTTGTAGCAAACGGATTTCAGATAAAAGTGATACAAGGTATGATGATTTGAAAATCTCTTTTGGTATGACTAGGGCTTGCTTTTTCTGTTTCAATTATTTTAGTGATTCTTAATCTATATTATCTTGCCATTCTAGATCTTTTAAGGAATGTAACTGAACAAAAATAATCAGTGAAAAAAGGAAATGTCTATAGATGCCACTGCAGTGGGCACTTCCTATATCTCAGCATTTCAGAGAGCACCTCCTCGCTCTCTTCTCTGGTACTTTTATCACGGGATAATGCAGAATAATAAGATCCTCTTAGTTTAGTAAGAGAGAGCGAATATTGGTGCCTTGTTTTGGGGCATGGCTTGGGCTGGTGCTGCTGGCTACAGAAGAGGTTCCCACCAGCAGAGCTGCAGGGAAGGCCGGTGGCCCCGGGGGTGCTACCTAGCTGACAGCTCGGAGACAGGGATTGCTGTAAGAGCTGTTAGATACGCTATAGCTCCATGTATTAGAGCACCCTGCATATGTACAGTGATGACAGATCTGCTGCAACATATGGGTAGGTACAAAAAAGGGATGCTGAACAGCTCCCTCCATCAGAGGCGAGCAGTTCTCTTGGGAAGAACAGAACCTGAACTGTTTTCTGATTCACACGGAGCATAGTTAAGGGCATCTCTTCCTAGCAGGCAAAGTCCCTTGATAAACAGGAGGAACTTTGCAAAAGAGGTGTTCTTGCAAAATAATCATAGATTGAATAAATAAAGTGCCTATTAAAAAAAAAAAAAAAAAAAAAAAAAAAAGATTTATTTATTTTTTAAAAAAAAAAAAAAAAAAAGGCTTATCTAGTCTGTAAAAAAAAAAAAAAAAAAAAGCTAACCAGATCTATGATTTGTCTCTGGAAATACAGGGGAGCCACTAGAGTGCTCAAATACTTCTTTTTCTTTTTTTCCCTCTTCTACCACATGATATCTAAGTTTGCACAAAGTCTAGTTATCGTAAACTGGATATGAGCATTTGGAGACAGTTCCTAGGCAACAAAGGAGCAGAGCTCTTAAGCAGTCTTGTATGGAGAGGAGAGGAGAAACTTGCTTTAAAATGGTGTAGGAGATCTGAATGTACAGTGTATTAATAATATAATTAAAATTAATTATTTGTAAATAGTGGTTATATTAATAATAGGATTGCCTACACGGGACTGGAGGTAATGGCACAGAGATTTGGCACAGTCTCATCCTACACTGCTAGCTCTGTAAAATGAAGACCATGATAACCCGTAAGGATGTTTGGCTTTAAACTTATTGAAGGTAAAACCATTGTGGAGTTGACTTCAGTATGGACTGTACAAGCTTGGGAGCCCTGATGGATATGCCAGGGACTTGATCGGGAGCATATGGCTGCCTTTATGAAGGCTGGGAAGATAATTTGAGTTTTCCTCCCAGTCTTGCGCTTTAGCTACTTGAATGAAATGTTAATAATACCTGAGGCTTGTCAGTCATATTTATAAGCTTCTGCTGATGACATTAAGGAGTTATGGCCTCTGATATTAAGAGAGTATATTGTTGCAGATGAGGAAAAAATACCAGCAAACAACTGGAATTTCATCCAACCTATTTTCCAGTTGACCTAAGGATTTTTACTTGGTGCTTCCCCCAGTTTTCCTTTGCTTTTCTTTCTTCTTTTTTCTTAAGTTAGTCTCAGAAATATGCTGTCATCCACTTCTGCTAAAAATGTTCATTAAAACTGTTTTTCAAAAACACATGGATTATTAACTCTGCTTCTGTGCCCTTCTCTGGGACATACACTGTGTAGTTCAGGGTTCTTTATAGCTATTTGTTTTGTATCACATAGGGTGACCTGCAGGCCAGACCATTTGTCTACCTTGCACCTGAGGATAATACCCTCCTCACTATTCTTATGGAAGCATTTTGTTCGTTTGTTTTCTGAGTTCAGTATCTATTTTTGTGAATCTTCCATATTAGCAACAAAGGTTCTCTTTCAAGCTTTTAAGTTGAATGTGAAAGTACTATCTCCTAGTAATTTCTTCTAGGAAAATAACACTCTTCTGTTAATCCATGTGCTTAAGATGGTGTCTGATGCCATCAGGAACCTTAAGATAAACAAAAAACAAAACAACAAACAAGCAAAAAAAAAGAGGAGGAACCGACCTCTTTCGGTGCTGCGTTTGGACCTGCTGGCCACAGTCAAGGAGGCCTTCCTCGAGCCTTGGTGATGTCTGAAGAGCATTTTCAGCCTAATCAGTAGGTTGCACTGATTGTTTGCTTAAAGCTCCACATGTTCTACCGAAAGAAGAGAAGCAACCTAAATATTGCTGTCTGTTATCATAAACTGAGCTCACTCATGATGCCCAGATAGTTATTGTTAACACAGGAGCTCTTGCTTTGGCATTTAAAACTTCACTAGGACTGTTTTGTGGGCAAATGTAATGATCTCAGGCTTGCACTTGGATACAGGCGTCTTGAGACAGGTTATCCCACTACTGTCTCTTTAATTTGCCAGCACTGTTGAGTGTTTTTATGACAGAAGTTTCTTAAAATAGACTTTATTCAGCACCTGTGACCTATTCGCACTGCTACTAAGAAGAGTCTAAATGCCTTGAGAAGGAATAAATGGAAAAAAATGTTCATTTTCAGTGCTATATTATTTTAATCCATATAGTAATTCTCCATTTAGGGCTCATTTTTGGTGCTTTCCAGGCAGCCTTGTAAGAAAAATCATGAGAGAAGGCTGGCATGTGCTTGCAAAGCCGTACCTTAGCATCTCTTATCACCAGCAGATTCCTCAACTGCGTGTTTTAATAGTTGTCATAGCTTCCAGCTTTTTAGGATCTTTCTATAAGTTGTCACTATTCCCGTGAGCCTTTCCTTTTATCAGTTGCTGTAATCACGGTCTCTTTCTGAACTGAAAATAGAGTTAGAAACATTTAAGGATTTTGTGTTTCTCAGCCAACACAGCGTCCTCTACACTGGCCCCCTAAGTCTCAATGACTAGAGCCTACCTGCGTGTTAATGCAAAGGTAACATTGGCAATTTCTTTGCTGCTCAACTTGGGGAGACTTTGTGTGCTCTCTTTCATGGTGATGGGATATGATTTGAATGTACAGCATTTCAGTGACTATTATTAGAATTTTTTAAAAAGTTTTCATTTCAGAATACTGTGTCTTCTGGTTAGAAGCCCAAACCCCTGCCCTTATTGCTGTATCTTCTGTTGCTGCACATGGACCAGTTCGTGCCATCTTAGAGTCTGGATGCGGAATTGCTCTTGAAGTCAGAACAGGACTGGCTGTCTTTCATCACAGATGATCTTTTCAATCAGAGAAAGCTTTTTGAAAGGTCTAATAGACTTTCCTAAGAAGAGCTTAGTTACACATGGAGTTTGAATCTTGCTCTGTCATCTTGATGGGAAAACTGCACTTCTGGCAAAAATTTCCCTCTTCATTTGTCATTAAAACTGCCTTTGGATACTTACCATTTTTACAAGAGTAGGAGAGTTCTGGGTCTTACTTTGCTATTGTTTTCTTTAAAGGTAAGTCTGGCCTTTGAATATGCTCATGTTATAAGACAAGAAAGTCATTTACCTATGTGCCAGATTGTGCCAAGACTGACCACCAAAGAAGTGGCTTTTAGGGCACGTCCACCATGTAAGATACTATCTATATTGTTTGACCAAGATCATCTGGAATGTCTCCTTGTCTCCATTTTTACTGATTACTCAACAGCTTAAGTATTTTTGACCACATTTTTCAGTGCTTAACTGACAGTGAAAAACAGACTACGAAATAGCTCACAAAGAGCTTCCTTGCGTAAGTACATCCTAGCTAGGCAACATCAGTGGTTCCTTTTTGGAATGTGTCAGTTGGGATGGTCAGAGCTCGGGTGCTGCGCTCCAGCAGCCGTGCTCTGGCCTTGCAGAGGCTTCGTGCAGTGATGCCACCTGCGAGAGGAGAGTCCATCTGTGCTGGCTCAACCCTGGCTTCTGGGATCTTCCAGGCACCTGTTTGATGGGTAAAGCCTGCAATGACCCATGCGTGTAGACAAACTTGTAAGGAAGATCTGTACACTTTTCCTGCGATATGTTTGCTGTGTGTGAACCCAACATGTGTGTTGAGAGAGAGTGCTCTTACAGCGACTTAAAGAATACTAACAGGTAAATCACACATCTTCCCAATAGAAGGCAATAGAAGCAAGTTCTTCTAAACTACCACTGGGAAATCGTGCTGCTACTTTATTTCAGT
The DNA here is from genome assembly GCA_013389825.1 of Crypturellus undulatus. Taxonomy (NCBI): domain Eukaryota; kingdom Metazoa; phylum Chordata; class Aves; order Tinamiformes; family Tinamidae; genus Crypturellus; species Crypturellus undulatus. The sequence goes on along the minus strand of VWPW01012076.1, from coordinate 6,672 downwards.
TTGGTTTTGATTGCAGACTGGAAGATAGATGGTCTTAGAGTGTCACCTAATCTAGGTGGCAGCTGGAAGAGAAGGACTTTTCCTGGCCTTCAAGAAGGAATTATCCAAAGATGATTGTGAACACTTTGTTTGGAAAGAGAAAGGTGGAATTTGTGACAATGAGAAATCCACATTTTTTAGTCAGCTGAAAACTAGTTTATTTGTTCATGGAACTATTTTCCTTGGAAGTTGCAAAGCATTTCACAGAAATTCCCATGGAAACTGCTTAAAGACTGCTGTTTGAATACTCAAACATCTTAATGTATAAGTTGTCAAAAATTTACAAGTACACTGAGGTTCGGGCATCTGCTTTTGTCATCAAAAGTTGCCAATATCTGAATCCCTGCAAAGACTTGCAGATAAATGTGTATTAATCAGCATGCAATGGGCAACTTTTCAACCTTAAAAATGGAGTAAAAAAAAAAGAAAGAAAATTTAAGTTGAAGTCCTGAACTACAAACTTTTAAACTGAAAATCATAAAAACTCCGTTCTTTAGTAGCATATACAGTTTTTAATTGAAAGGCTGTCAAATGAGAAGCATCCTTATTGGTATTGACTATTCATTTTAGAGAGAAGGAAGCAGTGGGACTTAAGTCTTACTTTCATTAAAACAAAATTTGAGTAAAAATGAAGAGGAAAGAACTGAAGGAGAATAAAAACAGATTTTATCTTTGCTGTTGTTTCTTACTGGCAGCCTTTCTCTTGGAGAAATATTGATATAGTACGTGGTCATATCTCACCTTTAATAAACTGGAAAATTCTCAAATAGTTTAAAGTTTTGCTTTCAGATGATTCCTATCACAGGCTTGGAGCTATACCTAAAGAAAGTATGACTGGTTTTGCTAGCCAAGGCAAAAGAAGGGGGAAAAAGAAGGAAGACCGTTCTAGGTGAAAAAGGAAATCAAATTTCAAATGCAAAGTGGTGTTAAATGTGTAGCTAGAAGGAGGTTACATAATTTTTTTGATTCCTTATATTGAATTCCCACTCTGGTCAAAGTGTTTCCTGCATTAAAGCTTGAAAACATCCAGCAGTAGCTACCTGGTGAAATACCTGTATTTATAAGTATATAAGTATTATAAATATATAAGTACTTCTAAAACTTGACAATCTGTGCAACCAATCTATACATTTATACTGTCATTGAATACCTGTCAAATATGTGATTGGTACTAAATAACTATCACATTTTACTAGCTTATGAAAACGTATTTCATGAGTTACATTGCAAAGATTTCTCTTGTTTCCAAAATCTTTCAGATTGTTGATTCTATTAGGCTGCTTATCACAGTTGGTTAGTTGAATCTGCTCTGTATTACAAATTAAGAATCTTTTCTTGACTTTGCAAAAGCACTTTGTGAGTGAAGGTGAAGGATTCATCCCGCCTTGCACGGCGTAAAGCTTGGGCCATTATACAAAAGTGAATTTATTTTCATTATGAATCATATTCCTCCGTGGTGTCCCTGTTAAGTTAGTTTCATAGTGGAGAAAAAGGGAAGATGCCGGGCTATTTGGGTTGGGATTTCTAGGCATCCACCATAAATGAGGTGAGGAGCTCTGAAGGACTCTGTGAGGACTTGCAAGCCTGACCCTTGAAGAAATTATTTCTGATCAACACCGAAAGACAAATTAGCTGTACAGTAGGGGTTTCTTAACATTTTTGGTAGTCGGTGTGAATAAGAGGTAAAATCTCTTATACACCAAATAATGTAATTTGTTGGGAATTTGATTTAAACATTTTCTTTAGCATCCCTACTCAAATGTGAATGCTCTCATGGAGTCTTTAGTTGCATGGCCTTGCATTATTCTTCTGGTATGGGTAAAAGTAAAATCCAGTTTTCATTCCAGTGCAAGTTGAATTTACCATGATAACATCTGAACGGTTGATCTTTAAACTAGTTGTATAGGAAGTGGTGCCAACACTGTGGATATTGTTCTTTTTTTTCCTTTTTTCTTTTCCTCATCCTAAATTGCAATTTATTTCTACTTTCTATTTCGTGTGTGTTTTAAGCAAAGCTCTAGACAGACTAATTAAAGTTGTGCTCAACACTGAAAGTGCTGCAAAAAGCTTGAAGCATTTGAACAGTTCCAAACTAGAATTTCAGTTAAATAGGTTAAAACATTTGTGATGTGAAAAGGCAGACATCATCATTATGAAACCTTGGACAAAGAAACTGTTTTCACCCAAAGAAAGGAGCAAAAAAAAAAAATCCAGTTTTATTGAAGTCTTGAGACTAATTTACTGAAATGTTTTTGTTTTTTTTTATCTGAATGTATATTTCTCTGTCTCCAGACACCAAAGCAGTGTATGAAATAGATTGTTTTGGTTTTGTATTTTTAGGTGCTTCAGCTACAGAAAGTCATCTGGAAATAGAAGGACTGGCTAATTGTCTATCATACTATGGTATTTCAGATTTGAAAGAAATTCTGAATGCAATCATTAATCAAAATGCGAAGGAAGTATATGAATGTAGACCTCTGAAAGTGATAAATTACTTGGAGGTAAGACATATTAGTTTGCTTTTCAAACTTATAATAACTTTATAAATTTTTAAAACACTTTAAAATCAATCTTCAACTTTCTGTTTTAGTTAAGTGTAGGTCCACTCTGAATAAACATTACTGTCGAAAAGAAGCGGAATGCCCCGTCCTCTCTGAGGTGTGCTGCTGCTTCGTGGCTTATTAAAATACCATCAGTCATGGCTAACACCAGCAGTCAGCCAGCAGGACTTGCTACTGAGAGCTGCTCTGCACCAGGTCTTTCTGTGCAGGCAGTTTTCAGACCAGAAAGGCAATCTAAATGAATTCAGTATCTCTCTGTATTATTCTGCAACTCTGTAGGCAGGCATGTCTCTGTTAAAATACAGAAAATTGCTTAAAAACTCTGGAACACAATTGATTCCAGAATAGTCAAGAACTTTTAACTCCTTTAGAAATAAAGATGTGAGAAAAACATATACAATTATCTAAAGTTCTGGCTTATGAAAATTGGGCATTATTTGAAGTTAACTTTCATACAAACCTTAATGAGACATGTACCTCACAACAGCAAAATCATGCCATTTCCACTTAGTCAGCTATTTTATATGGTTCTAGGTAAAGTAGCTAAGAGTTACAGTTGTTTATCTATTTTGCTCGTGCTACCTTAAATCCCAATCTCTTAAAAAAAATAAAGTCTATTCTTACTCAGATCTTTTCTAACATTCTCTTCTGAATTGGGCTACCCCAGGATGGAACCCAGGCTTTTACACTAGAGCATGTGTTTTAGCTTTTAAGCATTAATTTTACAAATCTTGTGCTGTCCTTTGGGGATAGTAAATGTGCAGCTGCTGTGGGGCCAGTGTGCTTCTGTTATGGACTCTTGAACCATCCTGATGCACCCATGGAAGAGGTTTAGTGAAAGGATGGGAGAAGTGTTGAAAGTGGGAGTGTGTTTTGACCTTTTTGGGATGCTACCTTTTAGGTAATGCTACCGTAGTACAGGAGATAGTGGCAGGAAGGCCCAGCTGAGAGAGGACCCACGGAAACGGGACAAACTCCCTGGTATAGCTGTTTGGTTCTTTGCAGATGGGCGCTTCAGCGCTTGTATTTAACAGTCACTTTGGTTTCCAGTATCGTGGGATAACTGGATGCAAAGGGGTAAGAGTAATACAACACAAGTCCTCCAAAAATTCACTTTGGTATTTTCAAAACTCTTAGTCACTAACTATGGATGACTTCATTTAGGCTGGGTCTTAATTTGGTGATGTAGAAGGGCCTTGTGAACTGGGAAGCATCTTCAGTTGCTACTGGTGCCCACAGGAAATAAAATATTCAGAAACTCTGAGCATCTTGTCACAGTGGACCTGAAAAGAAAGCGCAAGCAGGAGAACGATGGTGGGAATGTCATGATGTGACCAGGAAGGTATTTGGGTTACTGGAATGCAGAGTTTTTGACAGCAGAAGTGAGAATGAGCTGTGAAAAACAGGTACTCCGTGCCCATTTTCAGATAGCCCCAGGTCGAATGCTGCAAAATTAGACTTTAAAACTATTGGAGTTTGGTTTATTTTTTTGTTTTGTTTTTCCATAGGGAGAAGCAGTACGTTTAGTTCGACAGCTGCCCTTACATTTGTCAAAAGATGATGTTCAAAACACAATTTACAGGATGAAGCAACAGCTTGGAAAGGAAAATAAAGGCTGTGTTCACGGTCGTCCTTTTTTTCATCACTTAGCAGATATTCCAGAAGTTAACAAGCACGAGTAAATCCAAGGAAATTATCCAGTAAACAGAACATTTTGTTTGGATTGTATTTCTCTTCCTTAACTTTGATCATTACTTACTGTATAATTTCAACATGTTTTGTGCAAAGCTTTTGTATAATAACTATCATCATAAGTTAACCTTCTAGAGGTTTTCCCAGTTTAAATTCAAGTGCTACTTGTAAACTGAAAATAAACTCCTACTGTGTAGAGCAACACATCACTATTTTTTCTATGATAAATTTATTAAAGAAATGTCCAAAACTGTTTTGATCCTTTTCTTATTGCTGCAGGTTTGAAAAATAGCAGTGTATCAAAATATTTTTCGATGTTTAAAGGTTAGAAGTTGCTTCCAGCGAAGCCTGGCACTCTTTATGGCCCAAAGGACACAAAGTGTTGCACAAAGGACATAGGATGTTAATTTTTCAAGGAATGCCTACAGCGTGTAAGTATTTGCTCTGAGCAGCTGTTGTAGGTGCACTTCCATGGTGGAGCATTTCTGCTCGGAAAGGGTTTACTCGGGAAAATGACTATTGAAATCCTAGTGCCCCATCTCCAAAGAGCTTTTCTCTGACTCAGACCGCTTAAAACTTTGGCTCATGAAAGTGCATTTCTGAGAATTACAGTGCTCTCTATTCAGAGCTGGCCCAGGGCTTGAGGAGATGTGAGTCACGGGACCCCAGGTTAGCACTGCCATGGGCAGACCTGCCCTGCGAGTGGTTTCTTTCTGAGGCTTTTTTGCTGCTCATTTCTGTTTCTACATACACATTGGCATTACTTGCATCAAAGCAATTGTCAAAAAGACCAGCCTAATTTTTGAAAGGGTTGTTGGTCTTCAGAAATCTGATGTAAAGCAAGTTTAATGCTGTGTTTTTTAGGCTTTTGGTGTTAATTCCAAGTTTATTATTCAGCCTTGTTAGCAATATTTAAAGTATGAAAGTTTCTAGATTTTTTTCTTTCAGTCTCTTTAGCACTTAAAAAACTGCATTAACAATTGTCTTCAAGAAATTTGTGGTACATCCATTTAATTTTGCAGATGGAGAGCTACCAGATGCAGTTTTTATTTTCTCTAAGTCTGGTGCATCATATCTAAAATTCTGAAGAGTATAAATGTGGAAATGTTAAATCTTTTGTTAATGGCTTCGAATTAAGCACACATTGTTGCAAATGATTTGGAGGACTTATTTAAAGTAAATATACAATTTCAAGCTCAATTATCATTCATAGTTTGACCAAACATAGTGAAATATTAGTCCTGTGAATTTGATACAGTGTTACTTCATAATTGCGATGCTTTTTTGTAGTAAATTTGATATAGAACAGTTGCTAAAGGAAAGCTGCTGAATAGTGTGACCAAACATTTTATGGAAAACATCTGGCGAATTAGTTCAGGATGTGCACTGTAGAAGAACAGAGTCTTTTGCACAAAACGAGAAGGAAACTAACTCCACATGTATATGTTTTGTGGACATGAGAAGAGGTTAAACAATTGTAAGTTAATTGTGTAAGCTAATAGGAGGGGTGCTTACCATGTCGTTTTGAAATAGTTACAGAGGAAATGGATGAGAATTATTGTTGTAGCATCTCAAATGAACGGTTTACACCTGTTAAAGTTATGTTTAGAGCAGCTGTTTCTTTTATTATCAGTAAACAGATGCAGAAAGTAATGGAATGTTTTAAAGCAATATGTTAATCCTGTCTTCCACTACTGAACATTCTCACAATATCATGATTAAATATTAACTGTAATGCTGCTGTCATCTGAAGATGCAGAATTCCTAGTTATGTTTTTTAATCATTTGTGTATCAGGAGCTCTGAATCTTTATCTGAAGTTATTGTAGTCTTTCGTCAATTATTTGTATTTACTTTTGCCTATCGGTAATTTTATTGGGCTGAACAACTCAGCCAGAGCAACCCCACATTTGGGTTTGTTCAGAGCATTTCTCTGTATTTATAATTTTGTTTTGAAATAGCATAAAACAAACTTTAAAAATAGCTCTTGAGGGCTCAGGTCAACACACACTGTGCAAGCTCCATGCATGGAGTTTGGCCCTCCATGTAAAGCTTAGCCAGAGCCAGCAGGATGGTGCAAAGCTTATCTTAGTAAATCGCAGATTTTCTGAATATCTTATGGCAAATGTGTTATGCTACTAAGATATTGAAATACCTAACTGTATGATTGTGGCAACCTCGTGGAAAAAAATACCTTAAAATTGCAACTACAATGCTCCACGTAGCTAGAGAGAGGTATTTCATGATGCTTCAGAATGACTGCCTTGTTTGGCCTGGAGCTTCTTAGAAACCCTTCAGTGTTCAAGGGCAATGACAGTTTGTCTTCAACAGAAAATCTGTGTTAATTTAAAAATGATGGTATCTGTAATTTTTTTTTTTTT
>VWPW01012073.1:282928-359887 GCA_013389825.1 Crypturellus undulatus | reverse complement strand
CTCCCGGACCCTCCCCAGCAGCCGCTGCACCCGCCTCCCTCAGCCCCTTCTCCTCCCCATTCGCTCCCTCCTCCTTCTCCTGGCTATTCCTTCCTGGGGCCAGATCCCCCAAATCCCTGCCCATTTTTTTTTTTTTTTTTAATCTTTCCCCTTCACTCTCCTTTTTCCCTGTAGTGTGCCTAGTGATGTTATGAAATCCGTATTTGCGGCTGGAGCCAAAACTACTGAAGGCTGGGATTTCCTTTTAAAAATGTACACCTCTTCGATTCCTGAAGCAGAAAAGAACAAAATGATTGAAGCTTTGGCCAGCACAGATGATGTTAGAAAGCTGATGTGGTATGAAAGAGCCAAAAAGTTATATACTATATAAATTTCAGGTGTTAAATCTTCTTTGAAAGCATAGAATGTAGACTTTGCTGTTCCAGAATGAAGTTCTGAATGACAGTATAGCCACATGGTTTGTACAGGCTTCCATAAACATCAAAGTCTGATACTTACTCCTGCAAATGACTTATGTAAGAAAGTAATTCAAAAAGTCAAAATCAAAGGTAACTGGAGCTAAAAGCTTTGCTTTGCTGGACCAGTTAACACAGTTGTGGATTATTCTGTTGACTCTTCAGAAACTGGTACGTTTTTATACCAGGAAAATAAAAAGGACTTTTTTTTTATTATTCATTTGGGTGAAATTTTGGCATAGTGTTGTGCTCAATACCTATTGTAAGACCAAATCTCACCAGAAGTGTCCTGGTGGGTGATTCTTGTCACCCACCACCAGATTCTTGAGAAGCTTTCTTCTCTTGATTTGTTTGTGAAATATGTTTTCTCTTACAAGCTGTGAGAATTTACTGAGTCTTTTCATTAAAAAAAAAGAAAGTTCTGATACTTGATTTAAGTCTAGGGGCATACTGATGCTTGGAAGCTCCAGATGAATGAGTACAGTGGATATGAATTGGAGTGCCAGTGTGCACCAAATGCCAAATGTAGTTGGATATTTGGTCTATTACTGAATCTTCTTTTCGTTCAGGTGTATCAGGAGAAATATGTAAAAGATGAATGGACTATGCTGGTTTTGGTTTTTTGTTTGTTGTCCCATTTCATAGCGTTGTCTTGTAGGTTAATGCAGAATAGCCTTGAGGGTGAAGTCATCAGGACACAGGAGCTTTCACATATCATAGCAACTGTCAGCCAGAGTTTGCCTGGATACTTATTGGCCTGGGACTTTGTTAAAGAGAACTGGGAAAAGCTGACGCGAAAGTAAGTTGGTTATTTTGTTTGTTTGACTTATATTAAGATTTTTCAGCCTATTTTCAAATATGATCTTCTTCAGAAAGAAGTTGAAAGGCAGGCTTTGAAGTAGTTTAATAGACAAACAGACAATAGACAACTTGGTGCCTGAGCCTTGTACTCACTTTAGAAAATCTTGATTTGAATTCCTGTTAAGAGGATGCTGTCTCTGAGACAGTTGTGGCGGATGTAGGATTTATGTAGATCAAATGCATTCAAAAGCAAACCCATGGAGTTCACTCAGCATGCATTTCTTTTTTCCTTTTTATAGTAACTCCAAATACAAGCAACAAGAAAATCCCTCTTGTATTAGAAATAATGTTTTCCTTAATCAGCCTTGCTGGGTCCCCAGCAGGAGAGCTGGCCTGCAAATCTTCAAAAAGCTAGCAGTCATTGGAAAGTGTGTATTCTGAGTCTTAATTTTGATTTGGAATAGCTTTGTATTGCTTAAAGCTGCATGAGAATTCCTGCTCCAACAAGCTTTTAATAACCAGTAAGACAAAATTACTGTGATTGGAATTGAATCTGGGAGTGGATTTGGTTATTGTAAAATTTTGGAATGCATACCACACATGCAAGTTTTGATATTCAGTATTGGGCGGGGCTTTCACCTTTTACTTCTGGAGCTGGGGTAGAAATTTGAAAAATCTACATGTCTTTAACTCTAAAACTCATTTTTAGAGAGGTTAAGGATCTTCAGGCTTGGGCTTAAAAAAAGCTGCATCTCTTTCTGAAATGTGGGGTCTAAACTTACTCAAATGCTGTTAATAATTTTCAACTCCAAGACAAAAAAGCGTGAGTAAGAATGTGTACGTGTTTTGAACTTGCGTCTAAGTGTGATTCTTATGTGTTTTTTTAATGTATTTGTGTTTCAGGTTTCACCTAGGCTCATACACTATCCAGAATATTGTTAGCTGGTCAACTTGTCAGTTTTCAACAAAGACACATCTACTTGAGGTAGGTGGTGTAAACTATCAGAAAGTGTTGCCTGTTAGTGACAGTGCTGTGCATCCCAGTTAATTGGGGAATGAGGAGAAAAACTATTTTTGCCATCCTTAGGGCCTTTTCACAAGAGTATACAGCTATGGCTATCCTTTAATCCCCAGGTGTGAAGTATACCATAGACCTGTTGAAGGTTATGTGTTCAGCTGCTGGTTGGGTATATTTGTTTCCTCTTGCCTAGAAAACAGTTTCCCATAATAGAGATAATGAATCTGAGGCCTAGATTTTGTAAACAAGCTCTGCTTTCTGTATCTCTGCAATCTGAATACTCGATTTTGACTGTCAACAATCTCAAGGAACTTTCGTGGCAGTTGAGGATCAGTTTAACCTGTGGTACCTCAGCAATCCCCCAGTCTGTGCCCCGTCTTCCAAGGATCATTTGGATTCAGAACTCTGGAATGGTCTGTGGTTTAGCCTAACGTTCTCACTCAAGTAATTTTGATCTTGCTGGGGTTTCTGTGAAGGGTGATCTCCTTGCATTTGGGAAATACCAGCCCTACTACATAGATGCACGACTCGCTGTTTTTTGCATGCACTTGTGGCCTTTGCTTTTGAAACTTTGTGTGATCTGTGGTGATATCAATTAGAACTCTTTTTTTTGTGTCATGTGCAGGTGAAGACATTTTTTGAGTCAAGATCAGAGGAAAGTTCTCAACTGCGTTCTGTAAAAGAGGCAATTGATACAATTCAGCTCAATATCCAATGGATGGAGAGGAATTTGGCAAAGCTACAAGAATGGCTGTAGTGAATGAACGCAATTTCAGCCATTCAGTGAATTTGTGGACTGTTGCTCTGTTACTTTTGCAAAAGCCAAGGTGAAACCAGGCATCGCTGCAACATTGTTTGCACTATTAGGGAGTCTAGATAGCTCAGGGCACATCTCACATGAGTTTTGATTTTCCTCAGAGCATTTATAAGCAGGGTGTAAGTATTTATTCTGAAACTATTTTCATTTATAGACCAAACACCTACATAAAAATGTTAAATAATTTTATATTTGAAACGTATGCCCTTTCCTTTGGAAAAGCTGTTCATTCTTCAGAGAGTGCTGGTTGAGAAGTAGGGTTTTTTATGAAAAAAAAAAAACATGTAAGCAGTTTTCACATTTGTAGATAGAGTAGCTGTTGTGAAACAAAATCACACTTTAAATATGTAAGTACTAATGGATCTCACAAGGTACACCAATTTGAGGGAAAATAACTAAGTTTCAGGTTTGCTTTAAATTTTCATTTTTTTTAAGTGTTCTCTAGAGTTTACACAAATATTGGGGATAATATAATATTCTAATAATATGCTCGCTCTTTCATCTGTAACGTGATATTAATATTACATATGGAAAATCAAAAAAGCCAAGAGGCAAAAAGAAATGTTTTTGAGATGGGAGTTCCAGAAGCACCTATCTGACCCTGGAATTTTTATTCTGAATTTCTTAGACATTTTGAGATTCCTTAATGAAGAAATTGTAGTTACTGTTGCTGTATTGATCTCTTTGAGCAATAGGTGAAATTTGCTATGGGAAATTGCTCCAGGCTGGTTCATGTACTAGACTGACTACTGACTTGTCCACTCTTGACTACTGATTTTTAATTCTATCACTTGTTGCAGAGAGCCTGCAATTAGTAGATATGTATGAGCCACTTAATTTAGCTAAGCTTCTGCTTTTTCCCCTGCCTGTTACTCCCCATGTCACTAGTATAAATTGTGTGCAATGCTTATTTTGTATAACATAGCATTAGGATTGCTTCTCATTTACATTTTTATGGTATATCCTCTGCGAATGTGGAAAAACTTCAGAGGACAAGTCTTCAAACTTCTCTGAAGAGACATATCTAAAACTAGAGGTACCACATTAAAGAGGCAAAATATCTACCGTACAATCTACCTTTCTGTCTAAAACAGTTGAGAAGGCCATTTCTGAGGCATAGCATATACATACAACCTAGGCAAGAATCAACATACCTGTTTACCTGACGATCTTTAATGTTCATTTCACTACAGGTGAACCTTTTGTGGGTTTATGTACACATTTAAACCTGTTTTACCTTATCACAATTCAATTATGTGATCAGACTTAAATTAGTATAAGAGCGCTTACAATTAAAAATAGAGCTTTTTGAATTAAGTGGTTTTAATTTCAGCCAGTGTAAATTCTGAAGAAGGCAGTAGCTTTAATGAGAGTTAAATTATTGGACGTAAAAATTTGCTGGAGGGTCACTTAAACTGTGTGATTTCAATTATGAAACTGCATCACTGGCTATTCATTTGATTAGCAAAACTTGTCAGTTAAGATCGCTTAAGCCAAGCCACACTACTCCCCTCTTTCTGAATATCCATCAGAAGTCCTGAGATACAAAAATTTTTCATCTTATCACCACCTTTGATTTTGATGATTTTGTCACAAAATCATCCGAAAGAGCATTGGACCTTGAGAGTATCTTGTTTTTTCTTTCCTTTCTTGAACCTTTGAATTCTCTGCAGAACTATCTTAGTTCCGTCTTTGTATGTGTCTGTATGTGTGTGTTTACATAGTTTGCCTCTTTCTTTACAATCACTTCATGTTAAATGACAGTAGTAAACTTGTACTTTCCTGTCTCCTTACACGTGTTTTATCTCATCCCTGTCTGCAGAACTGAGGTATATGAATTTCAAAGGAGTGGAGAAAGATACCAACCACCTCCTGTTTTCAACTGTAGAATTTAAAAAATACCATTTTGTTTAAGAGCTTTATTGATAATGAACTCTTTGCAAGGAAATAGCATGCAGCAGTTTTATACAGCATATTCTAAAGAAACGTTTTGAAAGCTGGGAGTTGTTTTGAAAGCTGGGAGTTTGTTTTAATCCGTTAATCTTCAAGTAACCTTCTTGGTATATCAATGATGTTGCATTTTTTTTCAGTATCAGTTGTAGGGGGCTTTTTAATTATTTTTCTGTTTATCTGTATTAAGAGTTATGTTGGAATCCTTCTTCCGTTAGAAATATTTATGTACACTCCTGTTTATGCGTTCATTATGAAAGGAGGAAACTGAGGCGTAGGCTAAGGCCAAGGCAATCAATTACCCTTTAGAGCCATATCTGTCATGCCTTTTACTGGGAAAGAACGAAATCTTATCCTTTTTTTTTTTTTTTTTTAAAGGTTTTCTCTGTCTTCCAGTCAAAAGAAACATGTATATTATAGCTAAGAGCACCTCTATAAATAATTTTCGTGGTATTTTTAGATATTTAGAACTTGCAGAACCAGTGCTTGTGTACATCTTAGACTACTGTTACTTTAAATTAGAAGAGCTTTCTGGTAAAAAGGTTTGGGTTTAAATGCTGCTAGCTTTGAATCACCTGCTGCAGTGTGAGATTATTCTGGTTAATAAATTGAGCTGTACAGTTTATATTCAGTATAAATTGCTGTCTTCAAAGCCTTTACACAATGGTTGTCTCCATACAGTCCTGTTTATAAATAAACCACTTGTAATTTTTAAGAACTGACTGTGGCGATAAGTATACATGTAAAAGCTCATCTGCTTTTCTCTTCTATGCAACTTTTTCTCTTTCCTCCATGAAGTTAGCCTGCTGGAAAAAATGTAAGCAAATAATTGAGTTCTGAGATTTCTCCCTGAAAAAAGGAGTGACCAACTCGCCTTTAGTTTTTAAGAGATGGAAAACGTGCAGATAACTTATGACGTGCTCTCAACTTGAGTGAGACTTGTGAGACATGAAAAGATAGTAACACATCGTGTGCGGGAGTTTAGAATAGGTTAAGTATTTCTGTGTAAACTGATTGCACCTATGCATGGGTTGGATCAGTGCACCAAGGTCATTGTGCCTTATGATTTGCTAGTATAATGATATGCCAGGTAGTGTGCTATAATAAGTGTCCTACTTTTCTGCTGGAGCCAACTGAGGTCTTGTTCTTAAATTGGCAAGTTTAATGTTTCTAGCTAAAGATGCAATTTAGGATGTTTTTTCCTTAGAGACTGAAGACTCTGCTTCTGGGAGCACATGAAGCTTCACCTCCCTGGTAATGGGGAAGCAGAAGAGAGTTGCTAATGGGGCTTTCTTGTCATACAAACAGTTCCCTGTGTATGCGAGTATGTGTTGATGGATGGGGCATGGCAGAAGGACAGTGCTGAGCAGCGGCCTCAGCTTTCCTTGCTTCCGATAAACATGATGTAAAGGGTACTGCAGCGTAGACCTTCCAATTACTGAGCTACTGAAGCAAGACTGTAAGCTCTTTGCAAACGTTGCTGCTCCTCCCAGGCACTGCATTGCTGTCAAGTTGATTCCTTTTAAATTAATCTTGAAAATTTTCCCTCGTCCTCACCTCTCCTGGGTTGTCAGTGTGCTGGTTTGCTTAGAGACTTTGTTTGCACTGTGGACTGTCATGTATTATTGTCTGATTTAGCAGTTAGAAGGCATAGGAAGACATTGTTTGCCATAAAAATGAGAACTTCAGAGTTCTTGCAGCATCTAAAATGGTTGATTTTGGACAGATATTGTAGAAAACATCTATAAGAAAGCTCTTCTTGTAATTAATTACTTTCTCGTGGTGGTCAAGTACTTTAGGAAGGCTTTTTGTTTGTTTATTTACTTGGGGCGAGGGGTGTGGGGAGGTGCACCTACTGCTTTGTAACTCCGTATTTTTCATTTGCTCACCATTTGGTGGAACATTCCTTTAATTCTGGCAAGTTTGCTTTGCTGGAAGATGTTATGTTTCATTGCACTCTGAAGTTTAAAATATCACTGCTTCAGTAACCATTCTCTCTTACATGCATTTGAATCAGTCATTCACATTTTAGCTTTTTTGTCATGTTCCTGAATCATCTGACATGTAGTCCAGTCTATTCACTGCATGGTAAATATTTTATGTTTAAAATAAAGTACTTGTGTCAACTTGTTTTTAATAGTAATGCTGTTTATGTTTATCACTTTTATCAAGATGCTACTAAATGTTCAAGTATTTTTGTTACTTTTTTAAGGTATGGTTTCATGGGATTTCTAGAAAATAAAATGAAGACATTATTTACCACATTAAACTCTCAGGACATGTTGCTACAGAATTTAAATCTCTAGTTTTGCTATGTTACTTAAACCTGCTGCTGTTGTAGAAATACAGATTTTATATGTGAGTAAGTAGTTTTGTTTGAATGCCTTTGAGACAGGCATCTTTGAAGTAGTCACGGTGATATTTAACAAATTACTGTAAAATCTAAAATATCTAGTTTTATAAAAATGTACTAGCTTAAATGGATTATAATGGTCTAATTTGAACTGAATTCTTAGAAATGAAGTATTGACTTTCTATTTCAGGAATTGGAGAATGGAGTCGTTTGAACAGATAGCATAACATAAATTTTTGCAGTGAGAAATGCGCTACATCTTAGCTAAGAGTAGGTTAAGTTTGGTATCGCTGAAGAAAACTTTGCAAGTTGATATGGAAATGTTATGCAGGCACTTGTAATGGGTCACGCTTTACATCTTAACCACTGTAGAAATATTCAAGATGATGACACATGTCTGGATGGTGGGTGGTGAAATTCCAGGTTGTAAAATACTTACCTTTAGGGAGAGGGGTTTTGAATAATGTGTATGTGTACATAGCTATATAAATATGTATGTGTGTGTATATATAATATGCAAATGTGTCCATTTCACTTGTAAAGGGAGAAAAAGCTTATTTTCTTTATATTTCAGAGAAACATAACCAGCAGTGATTTGAAAGGCATGTGTACTGCAAACACTATTGCTTTTTGTGAGATGGGAATAAAGTATTTAAATAATTTTTTGTGTTGTTACTCTTTTGTTATGTCATAAGACTTCAAAAGTTCAAGAAATGTCTGGTTTTTTTTTTTCTTTTTTTTTCTTTTTTTTATCATGTGGAAACAATTTTGACTGAGACATAGACTTAGAAAAGCTGTGGTAGCAGATTTTCTAGCTGAGGATGGTGCAGCATTGCAAGGCATCGTAGGGTCACACTGAGTCTTCCAGTGTATCACTCATAAATTTTGACCATTATCCTGTACTGAATCTAGTAACTTGAATTTTTACAGAAAGTGACGTTTTATTTTCTTTTTATTCTCCTTTCTAGAAAGTCAGTCAGCCTCTTTGCAGGCATCTAGATAGAGTTTGCTTCTTCCTCAGCAGTTTGTTCCAGTGGTGAGTCTGCCCTTAGACAAGCAACTAACACATTGGATAACATGATTTCTGCTTCACATTTTTCTGGCAACAACATCCAGGCTTAGTATGGATTTCCCTCAGCCTTTCCTAAAGTGAGGAATACACCATGTAGAGTTCTCCTATGCCAGAACTCTGTGTGGAATTCTGTAGAAATCTCAATGCCCAGTGAAAATGGAAAAGCGTTTTGACTGTGATGTGTGGGTTTTTTTTTTTTTTTTTTTTATTTTGTCATTTCCATTTCCATGTTTCAGCTGTAAGCTGTTTATTTTTCATATTCTCTTAAGTATTTTTTTTGCTGGCTAGAAATTTCAGTAGCCAGATCATACACATACAGGCCATACACAAAGATTTCCACTGAACTAAAGGCTCTGTGTGTGTGTGTGTGTTTGTTTTCATTCACTATAGGTTACTTAGTATACATTTTTGCTTCTTGTGTTTTATCTAATAAGCATATGCAGCAAGCAGGCTTTTTTTGCTTGTTTTGTTTTGCTTGATAATTCTTTTCTCCTCTAGAATGGACCCACTATATTTCTGTTGTCAGACCTGCATGGAGCACGCATTTCTCTGAAGACAGCATGGTTTGAATGGAAATGCTTAAAATCCAAAGTAGATTAAAATTTTTAGTAAGGAAAATTACTATGTTTCTGTGAAATCTACTCTCATACCCCATTTTTCTAAAGTAAACAGACAAAAATACTACTACACCTCAGTATGGGAATCCCTTAGCTTCAGTTTCTTCTTATTGCCAGCTGATGGGTTACTAATAATGACTGTTACTGTTCTGTGTGGTTATAGACAGATCAAGTTATTCACTAACTTTTCTTGGAATAAGTTAGTTTCACAGAAATTATTTTAGATCAGAATTTGTTCGACATGAAGAATGGCATAAACAGAGACAGAAATTACATGCCAGAAATACATATAATTGTACCATAAATATATGTGTATATATAGTATGATAAATATAATTGTTTCTTCCCTGAAGTACTTATGAATGTCACTACAGTGCTGCTAGCATTTGAGTTTTGGTGTACACAATTCAAGAAAAAAAGGCTATGAAGCAATGGTAAGGAGGTCAACTTTTCCATCTTTCTTTTGTTGTTCATATGGATTTTCTGCTGTACTTGGTGTCCCCTCCTGTTCTTGCTACATTGTATCTATCTTTTCTAAATATACCTACTCCAGTTTGTCTGTCGTGATGAACTGGTACCACCAAGTCAAATTGTCAATTAAAATCAACTTCTGTCTCATTTCTGTGGAAATCGTTCTGTGAAGATTTTGATTTCTCTAGAGGCTGGCTTCTGAAATGTCTGACCAAAAGAATATTAAAGCAGACAAGAGGAATGAATGGCTTAAAGCTGTGGTTGGAACTAAGGTTAAGAAAACAGATTTGGCTTGAAACTGCCAGAGATTTTGTAATACATAAACTGAGAACATAAGAATTTTCCTTGCAAACAGATTCAGTTTACTTTCACAACTCTTATATATGATATATAATATATATCATATATATGTATGATATATGTTCTGTGGCTTCCTAATCACTGCTTGTGAAAAGTAAATTGAGAACAAAACAGTCAGTGTAAAATTCCGTATATTAAAATACAACAGGACCTGCCACCTCCTTAAGATTTTGCTAGCATAAATTGTCCCAAGTAGCTGTATAGGAGCCAGTTGATAACATTATTATCAAAATCTAAAAGTGATGATGAAAGGGAGGTGAGAACATCTGGGGTTCTGCTACAGGCCCAGATATGTGCAAGCCCAGTGCAAATCAAATAGGGCTTACGTGCCCAGAAATCTGTTATTACGCCAGAAGAAAAACTCCCTGATGCAGAGGCACGCAGGGAATGCCCGTCTGGCCCGCATTATTATAAAAGCACATGTGCTTCTGCAGGTTTGGAGAGAAATCAGTGGCAGGTGGTTTCATTTCCAGACTTTGTGACCAAGTTTAAGGGCAAATTATTTCAGGTACAGTAAAACACAGTATCTTTAATTCTCGAAAGTGGATGTTGCTTTATTTGGGGATTGACAAAACCTTTTTGATTCTGAAGCCATTAGGAACAGAACAAACTTCGTGCATGCTGAAAATATTTCTATTATTAGCTTCCTCCCACTGGTTAACCAGCCAGTGCAGCAGTTGCCACTTAAGGTAGTGTGAACTGCAGAAAAATCTCTCCTTGGCTGCACTCCTGCCTTTCAGAAAGACTCGCAGCATTTATGTTCTCTAGGAAGATGCTGGGAACCCCCTGCCTATCAAAATGCAAAGTAAGATTAAGCAGAGACAGAACCGTTTTAGGAAGGAGAAAGGGGAGAGAAGGGAATACCCTCAGGGTAGAGGGGAAGAGGAAAGAGTTTGGTTAATTAGCATTATTAAACATATTATTCTACTTCTATATTCCTTAAAAAAAAAAATAATAAAAAGCATTGGTTAAATGCCAAAATCTAATGCTTTTAAAATAAACCTTAGACCTCTTGGTCCACTGTCCAGCTAGTGATCTTTATTTGATTATCCCCTTCTTTGGTGCCTTCTCTCAGAAATAGGAAAGGAATTTCACTTTGTAACGTGCACTAAGATCTTCTGAATCTAGTACTAGTCCCTCATTAGCAGTCTGTTGCTGTTATATGTTAATGTAACTTTTAAAAGTTACATGAATAGCTTTAGTTCCCTTTGTTTGCAGTTCTGTAACCTGAGCTTAGTGAAGCTCAGATCCATTAAGTTAATGAAAAGATCTTTATTGAGTAAAGAGTTTCTTCTGTTTCTTGAGTCTAAGAAGTCTGTAGCAAAACACGGGGACTGGTGTTTATATATCATATGTATATCTTAATATTTGGCCACAGAGGACATTCTGTCCTCTCTTACCTGCTTATGCTCCAGTCAGTATGTTTTGCTCTTACTCCTTCTAATTTCTGCTCATTTAGTTGGTGGAAATGTAAAAAGAAGATGCATCCCAACTTGGCAGTCCCACTAACCTACTCATATAAGTGACAAGTACAGCTGCTTATAAGTCAGCTTTGAATTAAAAACAAGCAAATAAAAAACACCCACAACTTGCAGATCTTCTTAAAACAGTGTTAAATACCGAAGCAATATAGCCCTTTTATGTTCTGAAAATGGCTAGAGGCAAAGCTTGTTCAAAGCAGCAGTTCTCAAAGGGGGTCAGTGCTGAACTGAGTAATTTTTCCAGATGAAAGTTCAGGGATTTGAACGTATATTGCAGACTGCGTCAGGACAGAAAACGGGAATGGAGTCATTCCCTGCTAACAGAGTTCACTGGTGTGGCCTCTGGGGACTGTGGGGCCCTGGATCAGAGTGGGAGCATGTTCTGTTGGAAGATGCGAGAACTGCATGATTTAGTTTGTGAACAGGCAAGTTAGATGTTGGATATACCCAATTCATACTGTTATTTCATTACTGGGTTTTACTTGATTCTGCATTACCTTGAATTTTGGTGTGCTCACTGGATGAAAGTGTCACTGTAAAACAAGCAATGAGGGCATGCCTCTTCATTTAGACTTGGCTTTTTCTACCTCAGAGCCAACACTATAATTCATAATTATACCTGAACTTTGTTTTTTGTCGTATGTTTAAAGGCCTGGTTTTGTTTTAGTGGTTTTATTTCTTTTGACTCCTGTCATCTCACACCACTTGCAACCTGTTTTATATCTGTCAATAGCTAATAGGGATGGTGCCAGTGAAAAGTGTGCAGGGATGTTTGATATAATTCCTGAGTTAGTAAGACAAGCAATGTCTGTTGTACACATCGGACAGTTTCCCCCCTCCTTGCTTTTTATTAGTTTTTTTTTTTTTTTTTNNNNATCGGGCAGTTTCCCCCCCCCTTTTTTTTTTTTTTTTTTTTTTTTTTTTTTTTTTTTTTTTTTTTTCTTCATCCTTTCTAATTGCCCACGTGGTGATTTATAGTAGACATGAGGATCCTGGTCGTCAGTACTTCCCAGGTCTGTTGCAGACACTTCTGCTTAGGTTCTCTCGGTGTATATAGAAACAAAAGACTTACTGCTGACTAAAGAGGCTGAAAAATTAAATTTGCATTCCCTCCTGAGCTGCAGGTTTGGCAAGCTGATATATTAATACATTACTTGCTAGTAGTGTATCTTTAGTCTGAGCTATAATGAAATTACAGAAGGAAATGAGGAAATTACTGAATATCAAAGCCTGTTTCCATTAGCTATATTTCCCCGCCTCTCCTTAGCAAATTGTAATTTGAAAGTCAGAGCATACTGAATTGACACGAATATCAGAGGCTTACATTTTCAATGTTGTATTGCTAACTTCTTTTCTTTAGTTTCATGTATATGATGTTTGACCGAGCCCACTCCGCAGTCTAGAACTGGTTGTGTTGGTTGTATGATTTCTAATTGCAATTTTAAATACATATCACTTAAATCTAGATTGGAAACTGGTGGTATCTTGCATCAGAATAGTAACATTAGGTTTAGGACCAAATTCCAATATGGTTTAGACAGTTTATGTGCTAGAACAAAGGAAGTAACTTTGATCAGATGTGGAAAAGTTTGTCCTGGGAAATGGTCAGAAAAATATGTGTGAGTACTCACACCCTGCAGGTAAAGTTAAGTTCCTCATAGGAACTTGTTGTTTACAGGCACTAAATAAGTGCTGTAACAAAATGACTCATGTTTATATAAAGCAAGATGTTTGTCCTAACAAGCCACCACTGCTACTGAATTATATTGACCCTTTAATGTAAAACAAAAACCTACTTTATGATAGACCCTGCACCTCATACCCATATGAGAACCGTTGTCTGTGGAACTTGGTGTAGATCTAATGGTGAGCTGGTTTTGTCATAGCACTTTCAGATATTTCTGGCAGGTTTTAATACTGCACAATACCTGAGGTGGATGAAACTGAGCATGCACCATAAAAGCAAGGCTGCCTGAACTGTGGTGGTGGCATCAATTATATTCACTTACCACATATGTGCTGCAGGAGGTTTGACCCTTCAAGTGAGTTCTTTATGACTCTGTATCTTTCACCTGTTCTCCATTAGATGGAACATTCTTGCATCTGACAGACTGGATTTTTGCAGTGCTGGAAGATGTTATCTTTCACTGTGCTCCGAAATTTAAAACGATGCTGTCTCATTAACCGTATGTCTTTGCATATGTTTCATGCACCCGGATGTGTATGCTGGCTTTCAGAGTTCCTGGATCATGTTTCACGCAGTTACTCCAGCCCCCCACATGGTGACTGTTCCTGGTCTCCACGTGGCCACACGCTACAGAGAGATTTGTCTGTTTGTAGTTCCTCTTGCATTACACTGTTGTTTGTACTTACTGGTTTTGATGGAGATGCTACTTAGGAGTTTAAACAATAACAGCGTGGAGGACACGCAGGCTCTGGCTTGGTTGTCGCTGCGGCTGCGGCAGTGGGAAGGACTGAGACATCTGCTCTTGCAGGATTGCTCCAGTCTGCTGCTGCGCTGCAAACCCCGACAGCCGAGGGTGACAGCTCAGCGTTCTCCCGGTCCTGTGGGAATGACGTGGTATCTCATTCGTGGTGGGGGTGTTTGTCAAACTGCTGGAAAATAGCGAGTTAATGCTATAATTTCTCCATAGCTGTATTAATTCCTCCCCTTGAATTGAAGGGTCTTGATTGGTATTAAATGTCGAAATTACACAGTACCTTTCTTTCCTCCTTTCAATCCATATGCTTCCCTATATAAAAATGGAGGAAAACAACTTTTATTTTAAAAAAGCAAACCATAATAAAGTCTAATTCAGCAAATTAACTGTACGTACATTTCCCTTCATGAAATGCCAATGTTGTTCCTGTGCTATAAAACACTTGAGCATAAAATCCGTATGAGAACTCTGAAGATTATCATATATTATAATATGGTCAACCAAAATTTGAGTAACAATTTAGAGTCAATTATCCACCTGCGCTCTGTCCTGAGAGCTGTGCTATTGCTGTTAACATGTGTATGGCTTCTGCACCCCACAAGTGTTTTCTTGAAGGTTAGTGTTATAAATAACTAACACTTTTGCAAAAAGCTATAAAGAGGCTTTCTAGTACCAAGCCAGTTTTTGAATTATTCTAAGCTGTAAATAAAAATTAAAATTGAGTTATGGTGCAGGCTCATGGCTCAGGATAAAATGAGCTGCTGTTTCCTGTTTTTCTAGCTACAAGACTTCTAACTCGCAATGCTGCTGTCACCACAACTGACGCCATAGTTTGTAGCATCAGAAGCAATCAGAGCAATGAAATCTGGGCTCCTCTGTCCTGCCTTTGTGGATTGATCTGCAGGGTGCAAAGTGCATTGGCAGGTTTGTGGAGGTAGGTGAGCATGGCTGTTCAGCACCATTCAAAAGCACTAGTTTTGCTTTTGGAACAGGTAAATTATCTCTGTAAATTATCTCTAAGGTAGATGTACTCTTTCAGGTTTGGTGAGTGAGAGAGGCGGAGAATGGCCTATTGAAAAGAAAGATATAGGAAAAAGTTACTGTTCCTTCCCTGATACAGATATGTGCTATGTAAGACACAGGGCAAGCAAACACTACCTGGTTGAAAAATACCTTTTCAGACTACTTTTTAAAACTAAATATAACGACAAAATTTGCTGCATACCAGCTGTTGCTGAACTATAATTCAAAACTTAAACTTTCTTTTTAAAAATACATGCTGGAGATATTTTGGTTTTTCCTTAGGGCGTAAGTCATACTTCAGGTGATAGCATTATCTCAATTCACAGAAGACCTGAAACAAGAACTGTGTTGCACATGAGAGGTTCAATTTGGTTTAAAAGCAAGTACAGTGTGCCCAACTGATTCTTTTGAAATATTTTAAGCTTCTAGTTACCCAACAAGCCTCCAGTTCATCTTTCCAGGGTGTTCACATTTAAAAATCTGATGTACATTCTGATGTTTGGGAGATGCTTAACACTAGTTTTTGATCTGGTTAACTAATGCAAGGGGAATGTGAAGGGATTGAAGGAAGAGCAGGTGCCGAAAGAGGCTCTCCTTGGTCTCCTATGGTGAAGACTGGGTCCACTGCTGCTCAGTTTTAAGTCACCTGTGTGACGGTCCTGTCTGCCAGCAGCTCCATCTGCGCTATTGAGGTGCCTTCCCTGTCACCTGCTGCAGAGCTTGGATAGAGCAGAATCCTCCGCAGAGTAGCCAAGGGGTCAGCTCCTCCTAGCGCATTAGGATGTTAGTGCTGTTGCTCATTTCTGCGTCTCATCTTCACCGGGAGCTGCTAATAAGTAGCATATGTTGATCCTATCTCCATGACTGTGTGAGATCTGACTTTCAAGACATATTTTATGTGAAATGTGAAATGCAGCATCTGAGGAGGGTCTGTTTACCTGCTACATTATCCTGCCAGAGGGAAAAGTAATTACATCTTGCAGTAGCTTAACAGCTTGTTGGTAGACTAAACCAGACTAAAGCAGTCCAGTAAGAACATCAAAACTACCTCCCAATTAAAAGCATCATAACATTCTCCAAAGTTGCTCGGTTCCTTCTTGGTTCACGTGAAGGCAAAGCTGCCACCACTGAACCGAGACATGTTTTCCTGTGAAACAGCATGTAAGGCAGGTGGACCATCTTGATGCCTTCGCCCCCTCCACCGCGGTGGTGTTCTGCCCAAGACAGTTCTTGCCACTGCAAGCCACTTTTCATGCATCACAGTCCAACTGAACTCAGCAGCGAGTCTGCCTGTGTCTGCTGCCGAAGACCAGCTGCTGAGTAAGGGAGCCCCGTGCGGGAAGGGAGCTGTCCTGGGGAGCCCGGTGTGGGAAGGGAGCCGTCCTGGGGAGCCGGGGGAAGCAGTGGAGCACAGCAGCGTCGGGCTGAATGGATGATGAAGCGTGTGTTGGTGGGTGAGAGAGGGGCAGGATTCATGATGTGCTACCCTCCCGAGGAAGAATTTTTATTTCTGGGGGACCCGTTGTTAAGTTGTGAATAACAAATGGCTATTTCACCAGTGAAAGACTAGCTAACATTTAGAAAGACTATATCAAAAATTCAAGGAGAGAACAGGTAGAGCTAGTAATCCCTGCTCTGCCACTCTTGAGTAAATGACAGCTGTTTGTAGTGTCTCATGGCAAAGATTTGCACGCCGGCATGGAATAGAGAATGCTTTTGTTATTCTCACCTTGTTCAGCAAGAACTGGGATGGTGCTCAAAGACTCAGTTTAAAAGAAATAAAATATTCTTTACTACCCTTCTGTCTTTTAGTTGCCAATTTTATGAACGAGGGCGGTAGATAATCTGAAAGCAGCTGGTGGTTTCTAGTGGGTGTTTGTGCTCTTTCTTGAACTGGCAATTGCTCATCAGGCTGGGATGGGCTGATTTTATTGTGGGTTACGGAGCACAGAAGCCGTAAGTGAGCCCTTGCCTGAGTTTGGGCTTTTCTCTCTCTTTCCTGGAGTGCAGATGATGGTTTCCAGAGCTATCTGCAGGCGGGGGCGTTAGCCAAACCAGCTCCCAGCCATGCCAGGGGAAAACTGCTGTGGTGCTAGCAGTGCACCCAGCCAAAGAACAGCTGCTTCTGATTACACTGTACTTCACATCTCTGGGAAGGAGGCAGCCTGATTCATTTCTGTATTTCTTTTTCCTTCTCCCCTCCCCCTGCGTTAATCTGACCTTTTTATGAGATGTGTTTATCTGTAGTCAATGACAAAGTGAGTTATAGAAAGGGATTTTTTGCCTACTTGTTCTTAATGAAGCATCACATACCGCTGCACTATAAAGCTGTTTCAGTGATGGCAGGGTGCAAAAGAATAGCAAAGACTATAGTTTTCATGTTGGTTGGGCTTTTTTGTTTGTTTTCTTTTTATATCCTTTTTTTTTCCTCCTAAATTGAAAGTACAGGATCTCCCTTGCGATCTGCCTTGAATGTAGGTAAGTTCTGGAAGCCTCTGAGAGGCTGTATGCTCACAGGCTCGTTCAGCAAGGAGCTTGAGAAGTCTGCTGTCCACTGGGAAGGACAACTGCCCTTAGTTTGCTTTGCAGCTAGAGCTGAAGGTCTGTGTATGCTGCTGACCCCTCAAAGTGGGGCAGAGGCATCTGGAGTGTTGCAAAAGGCAGCAAAGAAAACTCTGAGAAGTGCGCTTATAGGCCCATTCCAGAAAGAACCAGGGAGAGAGAGCATTTTGAATGGAAACTGGAGTAGAAAAGGTCCTAGAAACTCTAAGAAAAAATCCTCAGGGTCTCCTGATTTGTTGGATTCTTGATGTTGGATTGTTGTTGGATTCAGGGCTTTGTGAAGAATGAACCAGAATGGCACTGAAGAAATGCTGACTGCATTGCAGATTGTCTCCTAACCTCAGACTTTGGCCAACGTGTGGCAAAAGTGTCGCCATCTGGCTCATAGTCTGCAGTCGCCTCTGTGCAGGTTTTTGAAAAGCTGCAGCCCAGCTGCCGTATGCCCAGCCTGTGAACTACAGGTCCCACAGTTCTGTGTGTCTGGGACCACGTGCCAGAAGTTGTTTCTTGCCCTAAATGAGTACAACTGGGAAACTAAGAACCGTGTACTGTAGTGTGACCACCTGAGCTTTCTTTCTTCAAGGCAAAAATGAATCTTTTATCAAAGGCTTTCTCAAAAAAAAAAAAAAAAAAAAACATATAATAAGGTTGTTTGATATATTTGTGAAACTAGGAAAGCAACTGATGGTTCAGCACAGTTCACATTTCATGTTAAGTAGATAATTATAGCAGAAAAATTAGCTAAGCAAATAATATTACTTTATATTTTAGGTGAATATTCTTATATCAGTAGCACTTATCAACTCATTAGTTGCCATTCTCATGACCAAGAAACTTTTAAAATAATTTTGCCAAATAAGGCATGGTTTTGTGCAATATATGTTGAATAGTATCCTTGAACCTGATACTATTGTTCTATGCCTACTGGAGTGGAGTCTTTTCTAATATTTTTTGTTTGTTTTGGTTATTGTATTTATTAAGCGATGAGCTCTCTCAAATCTTACAGTGTAAGTGATGTGGGAAAAACGTCTGTCAGCAACTTGGGCATCATTCCAGATGCAGAAGTCTTGTATCACTAAGAAAAATACAGTCTCAGGGTTTTAAGAGAAGCATTTTGGGACCTGAAGGGGTAAGAATTTTGCTTTTTCTGTTCTGTTCCATTTTGTGTGCTTTTGTAAACTCGGCCTATTTATTTTTAATTTGATAGACTTATGCTTCAGCTTTGGCATTTTTTTTTTTAGTGGGAAAAAGTCAGGAAATAGCAGGTGAGTAAGACAATGTAGTTGAAGAGATTTCCTTGTTTACTGTCTGTAATTTCTGTGAGTGTGTACAAAGCATAGCCTCCTGTGTGCAATGTGTACAGCACTTTTTAATTCAAGTTCAATAATTTTTGCTTGTACCCATTTGGGTGTTAAGTTGTAGCATTCTCATGCCATGTCTAGGACAATAATGGTTGTATACATTATATAAATAAATGAAATATAATCAAAAGAACTAATGTTTTGTTATTGCCAGACATGGTATAAATATGCTTCTGCTCTGGCATGCAATGTTTTTTTTCCCGAGAGTAATGCTGATATTGATTTTGTCATCAGAGTCCTTTTGAATATAAAAACAAACCAAAAAAAGTCTCCTTTCTCAGCAGCAGAGAGTGCTCATTTTAAACCAAATTAATCCTTGTTTGTTTGCTTGTCAATAAAGAGTGGCCCCTTAGGGAGCAAACACGGTGCTGTGCTGTGGACCGACCACAGCCGATGTTCCATCATGAAAGTGGCTTTTCTTGGCCTCCACTATATTTACAGCAGTTTCTAATGAGGAGTCGCTGTTCTGCTGCGAACACTCTGTTGTATTCTCAGTGCAAGAGAGAAACAGGCTAATCAGAGGTAATTGAAAGCCCTTTCAGGTGAGAGCACTGGGTTAAATGGAGGGTTCAAGAAAAATAAATCTGTGTTTGCACTGGAGAGTACGTTCTCTGTGGTCCTATTATTCTCCTGTATACAGCATGTGATGCCTGGAAAATTAGTTTTGTACTGTACTGATGGGAGCCATGCCAGCTATTTGCTATGCTCTTCACAGAAAAACGTCTCGGCAGTTGTTAAATTACATTGCTCTTCTAACCATCTCAAGCAGCTATTTCTGAGGATTTTTGAGTAATTTTTTTGTTAATTATCTCTTATTCCACAGGAAAGAAGCTACTGGGAATGAAACCTACAGGAAAATCATGCCTAGGTTCTGCCGCTCACAGGCCTTTTTATTACCATGCATGATTTATGTATGTGGCTTGGTACTTTCGTCATTTGTAGAGAATATGAAACATCAGAAATCTGGACTCCTGGGAGTCCTCACTTCACCATCTAGTATGTTTGTCAACTTCTGAATTATTTCTATGCAATATATTTTTCTGTATGTGCTCTAAGAGGACGACAAGAGAGGTAAGAGTATTTGCTGGATGTGCCTCAAAGCAGAGAAACCAAATTGTGGCTAACAAGTTTCTACAACATGTGTGTGCCCAAGGCTATGACGGTGAGAACACAGTGAGAAACTGAATGGTCGCTTTGCAGCCGGCCAGAGGGTAGGGAAGCTCCCTGGCACGAGCAGAGGCTGTGCTGTGGGCTTGCAGTCACGTGCCGGTGGGAGGGCAGGAAAGCCTGAATTCTCATAACATTTTTCTTGACTCTTGTCACTGCTACTGTTTTTTTTTAGCAAAAACTTTAATGCAGAAAACACCTGACACTGAAAAAAGAACTGACCTGATGCAGCTAAACCTAAATGAGCTGAAGCCTAAATGTTCCCCTCTCTTGTAGGAGGGAGCACTCACTTGGAAATTTTTTTAAAACCTGGTCTACACTTTGTCATGAAAAGGGGCATGAGGTCATAGCTGCCTTATTTCTATCTTAGCTTTGTCTAAATTAAATGGGTTTTTTTTTGCTACAGTTTTGAAATATAACATTTCTTGTTTTCAGAATGTCTACAGGGATGAGTGTTAGTGTTTTTAGTATAAGCAAACAGATGTGACCTATTTTTCCATTAGTAAATGAATCTTTATCAAAAGCCAGAGGAAAAAACAGTGGAAATTTTGCATCATTTTGGTTTGTGTTCACTGATAATCTCACGTTGGCCCAGGCCACCCATATTCATTGTGCTTATTATTTTAAGGACTGAGTATGGCTAAGGATTAGCTTACATAAAGATAAATCCTTGTGTAGTGCTTGCACTAGAGAGCACGTCCATGTGCATTTGGAAACTGTAGATGGGGAAGCTTCTGTAAGGTCTCTTTAAGAAAATACTGACATGGACAAACCTTGACCATGCTGCTGTTAGGAGAAAAATTTACCAGGTTCAGCTTTGGTAAATAAATAATAATTGTACAATAATCCAACTAAATATGGTAGTTCTGTGGTAAAGGTTGCTCCTCTTTTGATCCACTCAGTTTTCATGTCCCAGAGAATGACTGCTGCCCAGAGTGATCATACCCTTGAGTCTCATAAACTAAACCTCTCTTCATTTGCCTTATAAACTCCCCAGCTGATAATGCTCAGGACAACCTCTTGGTGATAGATCTTGCAAACTGTAAATATTTGATTCTGTGAGGCAGCTGTTCGTGTTTTTGCAGTACTTTCCTGAGGGTGAATGAGGACTTCAGTAGCTAGAGTTGGTTGTCAGTTGTGAAGGACTCCAGAGCTTCTTGAGAACTGTTTCAGCATATTTTTTTTTTTAGCTTTTGACCTGCACACACATACCTATTTGTAAAGCAAAATAATACTGATGTGGTTGTACTTACTTTTAGGAAACTACATTTTGGATTCACCCTAAGACGTGTTAAGCTGCTTCCTCTTCTTTGCTTCACTACATTATTTCAGCAAGAGCTTCTTCCAGGTCCTGTCTCTAGGCAAAAGGTCTCCAATTTTGCTTCGGGCAAGTGTGCCTAGTAGGTCCCACAGTGTTGACAGTCTTTCCTAGGTGCTTTCCCCCCAAAGCACTGGAAAGCAAGACAGGAGATCCACAAGCTAATGTGAGCACATCTTGGTGGGGTAAAGTCGATTCAGATTTAAGCATGTCTATTTGGGACACGCCAGAGTAATGAATGTGAAAGGAAAGTTTGCAGTAGTTCAGTGAGAAAGCACAAAAATGTGATATTAGCTGCTTTAGCAGGTAGGTAGGGTAGAAAAGCCTAAGGAGGTAGTAGGAGCCTAATGAAGCTTTAGTGTGAGGAATCATGTTTGATAACATGACAATGCAAGATCTTCATCTTCCTGTTGATATAAATGTTGCTACATATATTCATAATATATGAAAAAGTAGGAAATGTGATAGCACTCTTTGCTGTTCTGCTTTAAAGCAATTTAAGCATAAGCTTCTAAGTTTTATCAAGCCTGAATTCCCCTAGGTCTTCACTAGAGAATATACTGAAGTTTAAAAGCTGAAGGAAGTGTGGAGGTGTTTTTCAAAGAGCTTTGTCCTACCCCAGAGGACAAATGCAAGCATTTCCTGTGCTGTGGACATCATGGCAATGATTAATGCAAGGTATGCTTGCCATTACAGCTCATCTTGCTAAAGGAAATTCTGTTTCTTCCACTTAGCAAAGCTTCATTTACTCACTTATGCTGTTGTTTTAAGAGGTTGCAACCATGCTTATGTGCATCATAAAGTTACCTAGCAGCTGCAGGATCCAAGGGGAGTATGAATACAAATTGAATTTCTTTGCATTTAGATTAAGGACTGAGCATAGTGTCACTATCTGTAGAAATTTTGTCCTAGAGGCAAATCAGAGAGTTTCTTGTCTCTCAATTTTAAGCTAATATAGTGTAGAAGTCTAATAATTTCATGTCCCTTTTATTGTGCAAATGTATATTTGCCAAGTTGTTTGTAAGACCATTGCTTATTTAGTTCCTATGAAGATTTTTGAACTGATACCAGTTAAAGTTGAAAGACATAGCGTCCCTCATGGGTCTAACACACTATGGTTAAGAGCAGAACAGAGTTCTCCACATTTTACTATGAAAGGAAGGGAAGTAGTTGTCCTTCCAGTCGGAAGAAGCTTATTCATTGCCCTTGCTTATTCTATGTGAAGCCATGAACAGGGAAGGTGTGTACTGAATGTGCTAAATGATGGAGGTTGGTTGGCTGCAGGCTGGCCATTACTTTAAACTGAGCCCCCTCAATCAACGTCAAGTGTCTTGGGACAGGTTTGCTCTTCTGGATTACATTACAGGTGGGATATTCCCCTGTACTGAAGGATTGAAGAGTGGCTGCATTATTTGTACTGCTGGAGAAGTGTTGGGCACCTGGTTCCACCTGGACGACTGCGACCGTGCGTGGTTCCCGGCGTGCTGTACCCTGGCACCCGGGGCAGGACACGGGAGCTGCACGTGCGCTTTCCACATGGAGCCACCTCCTTGTCTGCACGAGTAATACCCTGACCGTGTTGCTTAGCTTGTTCAAAAGACCCTTGTTGAAAAGAATTACTGCTGAAACTTTGTAAGGAAAGAGAGCTTAAGAAAGGAGGAGAATATATAAAACTGCTTAATCAAATATGGGGGAAATACTGGGATGTTACAGGGGTGAAACATCAAATGTAATCCTTTTCCTGACATATATATAGGTTCAAATATAAAAGGAACTGTTATACAAAGCTGGCCTGACATTAACATAGTGCAGGTTAGTTAAGATTTTGAGAATCTAGATAACTGAAAAAAAAAAACAACAACCAAAAAAAAAAAAAAAGAAAAAAAAAAAAAACCTGCCAGGTCTTTTGGAAAAAAAAAAATGAGAAAAAAAAAAAAAACCTGCCAGGTCTTTTGGAAAAAAAAAAATGAGAAAAAAAAAAAAAAAAAAAACCTGCCAGGTCTTTTGGAAAAAAAAAAATGAGTAAAAGAATAAACTTCATGAACTGACGAGTTTGGATAAACGTGATTGTGTTTTCCTTGTAGCTGTTGTTTGTTCCTTATGCACATCATACAACTTTCTGCAGATGAGTTATCTGTATCTTCTAATTCTATAAGCACAGCAGTACTAGAAGATAAAATGACATATACTCGAAAAAAAAACAAAAATGACAATAAAGCTGGGATTACCTTTCTAATTAGAGATTTGAAAGGTCTTCAAAGGCTTAGTCTTCCTTGACAGAGCTCTAGTGATTCCCTGTCTGCCTCACCTTTGGGATCTTTATCTGACTTAAGCACCCTGACTGAATAGAAATGAATCAAACTTGATTCAGATTTTTTAACAATGGTGCCAAACCCTTTCCCTTATTTTCATGAATGTGTGAACTGTTAGACACAATCTACTCATGGCATACAGAAATACACTTAAACAAATCTTTACATCTTTCTTTGCTAGATAAGAAAAGGCATCTCCCAGAACCTCTGGTTTCCTGTAGGAAAATCCAAGGTGTGAGGGCTCCTTGAGCCCTTCCATTGCTGGTCAGGCAGGGACC
Source organism: Crypturellus undulatus (assembly GCA_013389825.1). NCBI lineage: Eukaryota > Metazoa > Chordata > Aves > Tinamiformes > Tinamidae > Crypturellus > Crypturellus undulatus. Next base: position 336,030 of record VWPW01012073.1, on the reverse strand, counting down.
GGGACTGAGGGGGCTGCTCACCTGCAGCTAGCGGGACCAGGAGGCAATTTCTACTCTTGCAGCTCTTAGTGGAGTGGGAAGCACAACACACAAGGCTTTCCTCAATACCCCTGGGGTTTCTGAGCGCAGAATAGACGGTGTTCGGGAAGAGAACATCATCTGCTGAGAAGAGGTAGAACTGCACTGTGGAAACATTAACTTGTGGTTGTTGTTGTCTTAAATGAAGTAAATCCCAAGTCAGATTGTAGTCAGTTTAAACTGGTAACTTCAATCAGCGATCCAATTCACTTCTGTTTTGATGGCATTTTTTCCTGTTTTTACAAAAAAAGCATCAAAAGGCAGAAGTGTTCCACCCAAAAAGGAAGAGATTGACTTAAAGTTTCCATTACTGGTGCTTTTTTTATATTCCAGTATATGTTGCTGTTGTTGATAGAGCGCTGCATAAATCACAACGTTAAAAACAACTTCCCACCCCCTCCCAAACCCACTGCACAAATATGGGCCAATATGTCCATGGCAGTAAACAACCATTTGTTTATTGATATAAAAAACTTGTGTTATATCTGCAGTAATTTCAAGTCAGATTTGGGGTAGTTCTCTTTTAACTTCCAGTACTTAATTATATTTTATGGTTCTTCTGAAGTTTTACTTTTTATAATAGCGACGCAGTAAAAGGAGGAAGAAGCCATGACTGCTGTCTTATCTCTTCTGTTGTTACCAGGTTTAAAGCAGAGCTTTTGCTGTGAGTTCTGCTGCTGTGATGACACCTAACATCCAGCTGTGCAGCCTGTCTCTGCTGCAGTGCCAGAGTGAGCGTGTCAGGGCATCCTCGGTGAGAGAGAAAGGCCCCAATTCATTTTGTTAAGCACTGGCTGGGGGGGTTGCTTTGACAAACCAACAGGACAAAATAAGTGGGTCATTAACCGCTGGCTAGCGCTCAAGGGATTCTCTTTGCTTTTGCCTTTCCTTTGTAAAAATTCACAATGGTGAATTTTGTGCCATAGATTTTATGTGATGCAGTATGTGCTTGTATCATGTTCCCCTGCTACATCTTAATGGCTGTTTTACATCTAGGCTAGAATGTGATACAATTATAGTGTCCCCCACTGAGATGAGTTGGGGGAAAAGTGGAGAAAATACTGTACAGCTGTGTTGGTGCCATTAACATTTAGGCCTGACAGACCGGTTATTACAGTTAGTTATTTAGTGTTGTTTTGGCCTGGGCATCTGTTTTCTCTAAGGCTACACAATTGTGTGAAGTGGAGGTTCTGGATAGCGTCTCCAAAGCTTTATAGTGAAACAGAGTTTGAGTAAAGATGTGTATCAAATACCTTTTTTCGTTACTCAGAAATACTAAATTAGTGAGCACTATGTACGTTCTGCAAGTCTATGGGGCTTTGAAATATGACAGTTGCAACTGGGAGGTCCACAATCTGCTTTTATAGTTCTTCCAGGCTTCCTATGTGATCGTGTGCAAGTCATGCACATACCACTTGTCACGGTGTGTATAATAACTATAAAGATCCTGTGGAGATACCTTTAGTGCATAATACATTGCAGTTGTATCAAGTGAGAGTTTATCCATTATCACATTTATCCATTATCTTTCCTTCACCAATGAACGTGGTCCCTTGTTTGGAAAAGACGACTGATAGGGTTGACTTAATTAATAATTTATAATGCACTCTGTGGAGGAAATGTATCTATATAACAGAATATGACTTTTCTCCCCATTTTTCTCTCCCAAAAGCCTGTACAGGTGCTTAAAAATAGGGGTTTATGGCCACTGTATACTATTCAGAGGCAGTAGTTCAGGGCAACCAGTGAATCTCAAATTGAATAAAAGTGAAGAACATCATTTTGGGGCAAGCCATGTCCCCAGAAGCTTCAAACTGAAATGTATAAAGTGTTGGGGCTTAGAAAATAATTGTCTGGCTCTATCTAAGGATAAGGCCAGAGTACTCGGCTCAGTTTGTACTGCCACACTCTGTTAGTCTGCCTCTTCCCTGAGTAACAAGGGTGATCAGAGGCTTACCAAAAATAAAAATAAAATAAAAATAAATTAAAAAAAAAGAAGGAACTGATTTTGTGACATCTGGTGAAGGCCAAGTTTGGGAGATAGGAAAGCAGTGTTGAAATAAGCTAAAAGAGAGCAATAATTCTTGTATATATCTGCTAGGGATAGGATGAGAAGTAACAGTTTGGTTAGATGTCAGGTTAGAATGAGATGGGTATATATTGTCTAGAAAGCTGTTTAATCTGTCAGGATACTTTACACATAGTTCAATTTGTCTAGGGACATAATTTAGATGTCCTCTCTGAATCTCTTCCAGCCTGTAGTCTATTAACACTGGGGATTCTCCACCCTGCCCTCTATGGACTTGTAATGCAAATTTCAATCTGGATTCAAATTTTATTGGGAAAGTGAGAGGATTCAGATATAAACTGCTGGTTGCAAGTTCTTTTGTTTTGTCTGCTCATAACTAGTAGCCCATGGACAAAACTATTCACCTCTGAAAGGAGAGGCCTAAGTATTAATGTGTGCTGAAGCTTTCATTCCTCCCAGAGGAATCCTAACCACTGGAGTCTTTTGCAGAACTCAGTTTCTTCTCTATGAGCGATTTAGTTTTGTAGAAATTGTTAAATATTTAGTGATGCGGAAAGTGATACCTCCATTTTCCTCCCTTACTAGAATAACCAATAGCCCCAGTGTTTATTCACATTGATGCAAGTGAGTTTCAAGGCAATTTTGACTACAGCAAGAGCAGTGACTTGTAAAAAGTCGCCACACTGATGTTCTTGTGAAAAGACTTCAGATCACCTTCTAAAGCAGTGCAGGAGTTGAGGGCAGAAGTTAACACATTTGGAGATGGAACTTGATCGCTTCAGAATTACAGTATGTGACAGCTACAAGATTGGTTTTGGCAACAAGTACCCGCCGGGGTCTCTGCTGTAGATAGATTTTTCTGTGTTGTGAAGAATAAAGTAACATCAGTATTATTTCAGTTTAACATCAAGGGGTGACTGGAATAACGCCTGTGATGGGTAGTATCAGCATGAAAGAACAAAGCTAACGTTTTCGTGCTACTTACTGTTTATTTTTCCTGCCTGCTGTTTGTAAGAATTTCCTGTGTTCACTTTGTAGTGAGTTAAGTCAGTATTCTGTATATTTAGTTTTCACGGGCTTTCTTCTTACACTGTGGAGCTCATCACAGTCCACATCTGGCAGCTGGCTGGGAAGCCTTTTTATTTTATTTTATTTTTTCCAGAGGATGAGAGTTGTTCTGAAATTTCTGGCTAGGTATACAGAAATATGCATCACTTGGCACAGTCATTACTGATTCAGCTGTACCATATTCAAAAAAGTGATTCAGAAGCAAACCAGGTAACAGTGTGGCAATCTGCTCTGCAAGTAGATTCATAATAAGAGCATAGATGCACAGCAGGGTTATGCTTTCTCCCTCCCTTGGATCCTAAGGTAAAAGACATGGTATAACATAAAGAAAGAAAACAAATGAACATGAAAAAAATCCTTTTTAAGAGAGGCCAGGAAGTTGCCTGCAAGGATTGCGATAAAGATGATTCTGGAGTGCTATTTCTGTGTTAAGCATCTGCACACATACGCTGCTGCTTCTAAAAAGACTTTCATCTTAGTGCCCATAAAGACGTGCATTAAAGCACAAATATTCTGAAATTGTGCTGGTTGTTAAACAGGTGAATGAAAAAAAAATCTGTTTCCACCCGTCTTAACAGTTGAGTTTCACGTATTTTTGAGTCTCAGCTGAATTGTTGGTAACATTGCATGCAAACAGCATTACTTGTCTAAAAACATTGTAACTGCATTTCACAGTGTCCTCAATAGGTCTCCTGAAGTTTTGTACAAATGGTGTCACGGAAGAATGAGATTTCCCTGCAAACATTAGAATACTCAGCCACTCTCTTGCGCCTTCTGGCAGTTTCCCTTGCGATTAGGTTATCCCCTTTCTTTTTTTTTTTCTTTTTTTTTTTTTTTTTTTTTTNCCCTATATTTTACCTACTACACAGAGAGAGAAAGGTAGATAGATATGTAGATATATCTATATACATACAGGTGGGTGGAGACATGTATTAGATATATATCATAGCCTGTCTTCTACAGTGAATTCCTCGTTCTTGAGTTCTGGGTAGCTAGATATTTACAGTGCTATGAACAATTGTTAACTATGTGTAAGCTAACTCATTTGTTACTATTACATTTATTTCTTATTATTTCTTCTCTTATCCTGACATGGATGTTGTTGTGTAGCATTTTGTAACACATTTTTTAGTATCTGTATTGCTGTTATGGTGACAATGATTCCATATATTCTGAACTTCTTAATTTGCAAAGCTCATATCTCTTTGATGTTGGTATTTCAGTAATGTTGTTCAACATTCATCTAACATAAATGTTCTTTTTCAGTCATCACCGCAACTTTTTATAGCTGTCATACCAACGTATTCTGTCAGGATAGATGATCTCCAGTTTAGAGGGAAAAAATCCTGTTTCTTTCCACCTATGTTGTCTATCTAAAAACTATCATTTACTATGTACTTCTTCATACTTATGGCTTGCAAGAAGTGTGATTGAGGTAATCAAAACTGTGGAGAAGTCGCAGATGAACATGATACCTATGTAGTAAGGATAGAGCTAATACTGTATGTACACAAACATAAAAATATCTTAAATCTAGCAGCCAGGGTACTACTGTGACAAGAGCAGGGGAAATCTGGCCTAATATGTCATTGTACAGCTTGGCTGTAATTTGAAGATTAATACAGTGAGAACATACAAAGACAATAAAAATACTCACAAGCTACATACCTTTTTCCGTGTATCTATTCCTTTAAATTCGAAAATACCCTGACAAGAAAAAAAACAGGACCTGGAGAATGAAGATACCATGTGCTCCAGGTTTTGTGATTCTGTATTATAAGATTCTTTCTGAGTTTTGATTTCATTCATGTGAGATCATCTGTCTTTCAGGGTGTTTCCCTTGCAAGGAGGGAGAATTTGTAAATGACATTAATGAACTTCTATCTGAATAGAGACAGAAAAAGCTGATATTTGCTTTCTGGAAGCTTTGTTTTCAAAGGTCATGTCTGACACATTCTGAAGTTCAGCCTTTTTTTCATTCTCCTGCAGAAGTTTACTGTTTACCATTTACTGTCAGTATTGGTCTGACTGGGATTTACTGAAACCTGAGCTAAGCTTTAAGATGAAAGAAATTGCTTCAACTCACCCCGAGTAGTAATATATACACTATTTTTTTCTTTCTTTTCTCCTCTAAGGTCACTTATCTTGGATCCTGCAATTCCAAATTTTAATGTGTGCAAGAACAGCGTTGCCTGGGATTGAGTTGCTCATGTGGCCAGAGCTTCCTTAAGCCTCTCTTTAATAGTGTGAAGGCAAAAGAACTCTGAGCTTTAACAAGCAGTATATAAAATATCATCTCTGAGGACAATTTTTGGCAGAACCTTCCCTACTGATTCCATCAAGGTAAATGATACAAGGTTTCTGATAGGAGTGAGCATCACGGGTCAAGGGGTTCTTGTTTTCTCTGTCTACCAATTTATTTAGCAAACAACTGTTGTCATCACTTCTGAATTAACTGCATACAATTCACTCTGCTCAGAGAGTTAAATCTCTTGCTACAACTTTATCCCTCTGTAATGGAAAAAGCTGAAAGATGTGTTTATTTTTCTTTCCTCAGGTGGCTAAAGAGTTCAGGCAAAAGAGCAGAGAGGGCAACATCTTAGAGGCTTCTTGTTCCATACTACAATAGTTTTTACTTCCCAGCTCCCTTGAGCAGGAGTTGAATTCTATAAAATGTTAAAGCATCACTTACTTAAGTGTCCCACTGAAAGAACTACGTGGTTGCACAATAAGATGACTATATATCTGCCTAACATCTGGCAAATCACTGTGTTGTCATATGTAAATAGTGGAGGGGTGTCCAGTAGACTGACTTCATACATCAGCTACTCCAGAACCTAGAGACAGCTCCCTATCTCCTGAGTGTAAGATCAAAGTAAAGTAATTGAAATGAAATGTTGTGGGGAGATAAATGGTGTAACCAGACACTACGGCTGCTCAGGATAAGACATAGTGGGTTTCAGCTTGTAGCAGTACGCTGTGTACTGGTATGGACTGGTACGAGGTAGGTGGTTAGCGCTACAATACAAAATTCCCATCAGAAAGCCATTAGGCCTGCTGAATCCAGCCAAAGGTAGTTTCCTATTAGCCCGAAGAGATGTAGGATTTGGCTTCTACTTATTTTAATTTGTTTCTGCTTTGAAGTCTTACTTTCTGTATAAATCCATGGAGTTGAAGTAGCTAATAGGAAAAGTTATGTTTGAACGCTGAAAAGAATGTCAGTCCGTTGTGGTAAAACTGTGTTTATTTCTGTATCTGATCAACAACAACTAAAAAAATCAAAGCAATCCAAGTTATTCTAGTATTCTAGAATCTGCTATTTTAAATATTTTAGATACCACTTGATGGGAGTCATCCCCTACCTAACTTATTCAGCATAAATGCACAGGGAAGTATGTACAACTTAGTGGTGGTGTATAAAAGTGAATTCCACTTAATTATTATGTATTTGAAATGTCCTGAATGCATTTTTACAGTGATGAAGACTAAATACTAAAAATACTAAAATATAGGGGGAAAATCACTTTTGAAATTAATATGGAATATATAAAATGTGGGTTGTTTTGAGGAATGGTCAGTCAGTGACATAAACTCTTTTGATGAGTCGTTGAAAAAGATGGGAAAAAGCTTTCTTATATATGTCAAGATCCTACCTGTTTCTCATCCAAAATATCAATATTTCTTTAAGTCCATGACACTCTCAGGTTACTGAAGAGGCTACTTTCTTTCCTTTCTTTCTGTTGAAGTTCAGTGCTCAACAGACCCCCCACAAAAAAAAAAAAAAAAATCCAGCACTGGCTCTTTCTGCCAAATGGAGTGGCTCCTTCAGAAATAAGTTTCCAAAACTGCGCTTTCTGTCTGTCTTTTTTTCCTTTTTGCTTCTGGCTGCCTGTGGGCTCTGGGGTGACTTGGGTGACTTGTCTGCCTGTGTGCTGGGCATGAGCCCTGGTGCAGCATCCTGCATCCCTCCTGAGAGAGCTGAGGTACCTTCCTTCACAAGGTGCCGGCTGCTCCTCTGGGTTGAGGCTGCAGTTAGCAGTGGTGGGATTGTTTTGCAGCAGGATTGTTCTTGCGGACCATTCCTATGGCTCTTTTATTTTGGAATTGTGGCATAGCTGTGTTCACGCTGGTACCAGAGATTTCAGATGGGTGAAAAAGTGGTGTAGTATCTTTCTCTTTTATGATGAAATTCGTAATGTTTAAAGTATATTTTTAAAATGTTACTGCTGAAGTCACTTAGATGATTTAAACTACAGTTCTGCCGGGTGTGCGTTTCTGCAGGAGCAACTAGAGAACAGAGGAATCCGGAAGCAATGTGTCTGTGTTCCTTGTCTGGCTTCTTAGCACATTTCTGCCTTCAGCAGCAGCTCAGATAGCAGCTGACAAGTGTGTGGGGGTGTGCGGCATGCAGGCGTGCGCTGCTCGCGTGGTGACTTGTAGCAGGAGATGGGGCCGACAGCATGGGGGAAAGGAGCAGCTTGGAGCTCAGAAGCTCTCTGCTTCAGTGCGTGTGGACATCTCTCCTATGAAAGCGAAGAGAGAGAGAAATCTCTCCTGGTGAAAGATCTTACTTGACAGCAGAACCAGAGCATGGCAATTTTCTGAAGTCATAACAAAACTGTTATCTCGCAGAATCTGTTTTTGTAACAGGCAGAACATGATCAATCTTCAAATTTTAATCATTTATGCTCCTACAACTTCGTATTGTCTTGCTTGTCTTCAGCGGCGATAGAAACAGGTGAAATCCAGGGCACTAGATGTGTAGTGCAGCTTTTCACCTGGGAAGACCCCTCCTGCCCTTGAGCGGTGCCAGCAGACCAGCGGCTCAGCCGCAGCGCCTGCCGGTGCTGCCAGGAGGAAGCAGGATTCCTTTTGCCTCTTACTGTGAGCAGGCCGTGGGTTTCTCATCACAGCTTTTACATCGTTGTCAAGGAAAAGGAAGACAGTCTTCGCGCAAAACATCTCAATCTCCAGAGTGCCGTAGTGCCATGAGAGCTTTCTGCCTTTTTTTCCCCTTTTTTTCCCTTCATGGTTTATGTATAGCACAGTAGCAGTACTTCATTGACTCCTAGTTTCTGTCCATCAAAATGAAAATTTAAAAGAAAAAAGATGCCAATGTTTCTAGATACAGAAAGTAAAACAGTCAGTGAAAAGAATGTTACAGTTTATTCATGTGGCCTTTCCAGCAGAGCAGAGCATGCATGTATCCTTCAACATCAACCACCTTCTTCAAGGTTAGTGGTAGCCACGCAGGGCTAAGCCCATTTGATCATCCTGTGAGAAAGAGGTAATTTGATCACTGTAGATCTGACTTAGTGCTAAGCTCAATATTTCTTTTTTTTCTTTGTAAAATCTCAACTCCTGCCCAGCTTTCCTGGCTTCTTCCAGTTCTCTAAGTGCCACTTGCAGCTCTTGAGAAATAATTCCTGGAGATTCTTGCTCCTTCGTAATCCAGTCCAGGGCCATATGACTTCTCATCCTTTCATCTAAGGAATACTGGGAGTAGTAAGAAATTACTTCCTGTTATTCAGGAAAGGGAGAAACAACATGGAAGTTAGTAACATACTCTTTTTTTTTTTCCTCCTTGTTTTGCCTTTTGCATCTCATTTCATCTCTGATTCATTTCTGATGAATTTTAGTAAAAAAATCATCTCTGAATGCTTTTGCTAAAACATTCATCTGTGGGCAAAACTTAAAGCACAACCCTTCTGTAATCTTGTATGTCTTTTATACTGCCCACTGAAAGGAAATTAAATGCCCCTTAGATATTGAATTGTTTCAAAAAAGATTTTAAAAGTTAAGCTATAATTAAGTACATCTTCTGCATATGAAGACATCTATCGAAGAGAAGCAGTAATTTAAATGCTGAAATTGGGTTTTGTTTCCCTTTGAGCAAATCAGAATGCGTAAATTATCTGTAGAATATAATATTGCCTAATTGAAGGGGATTCAAAATATCTTTAAGTTGTTCAACTTAGAACATTTTTTATATTTTTTCACAAAACTAGAAGAGAAAAACGCTGTGTTATGTTTTTTTTCAAGTGAATTTTCTGCTTTTCTTGATAGAACTGCTTAATATCTGCACTGATAGCAAAAGATAAATGCAGAAAACTTGAATCTGTTTCAGAACTTAACTTCTTCCATTATAAATTCAAATAAAGGAAGAGCAAATTCATACAGAACTTCAAAAAAAGAAAATTCTTTTGAGTATTTTCCTCCCAGGCAGTTAACCACTGACTTGCCCAGCCAAGTTTTTGATGCGCTGCCCTACCTGCCGGGAGCACTTTGTTTCGCGAAGGGCTTTAAGGCTGCCATTCCAATGCAAAAGCTGAAAGATGATCATCAGCTCCTGGAAGAATCAGAGCATGCTGGTTACTGATTGAAATCTTAAAAAGCCACACCTTTGCTCTTAGACGAAAAGAAGAAACACGGCAGATATGGTGTTTAAGGGTGATGACATAAAGAAACAAAATTGATCCTAATCGCATTAAGAGGTATAATGAAAGGCATATGGACAGCCAGCTGGAAGCCAGTATTTTCCCTTTCAAAGCAAATAGAAAATGCATGAGTACTGCGTAATATTCATATTCTGAATAATACAGGATTAAGATCGATTTTTAAAGAAGCCTTTATTTGCCACTATGTGACCATTACAACCTTGTCTCCAGTCACAGCAATAGGGTGTCCAGAGCTTTTTTGACAATCCAATAGCAATGTCTAGGATACTTGTGAAACTTTGGTGCCCAGACTGCAATTTTTTTTCTGTCATTTTGCATACTGCTAGTATGGCAGAGTTCAAAATACTTGGTTTCTGTCCTTGATCAAGATGTATATGCAGCACAACATAAAAAGTGCTTAGTCCACCTGCAAGGATACCTGAAAGTAATCTAAAATCTGTGCCCAAATCATTATATCGTCAATTTTAATCATTTCAAAACTTTGCCTAGGGCAACATGTAAAGAAAAAACAAAACAAACAAACAAAGTCATCACTAAGTTATGTAAGTATCTTTACACGTAAAAATGTGGCCATAAAAAGAATTATTACCGATTAGCATTTTATTTGGTTTTATTTAAAAGCAGCTGAAGCTGTCAGGGTACCATCTCTAAGTGTTTATGACTTGTGTGGAACACAAAATGATGCAGTTGTGTCAACTGAAATGTGATTGATGCATTTTAATGGGTCAGCATGTACCTTTGTGCATATTTGCTCTTAACTAGATCCTTGTCTGGATATTTATTACATTGGGAATATTCCCAAGTGCGGTTTGGCTGGAAATGTTTTTCTCATCTTGCAACATTTTGGACTTCTAGCATTTTCCTGTTCTAAAATGGGAATGTTTCTAAAACCATCCTGTTGCATGCTTCCAAGGCCCCGTGGAGGGTTTGGATAATGGTAGCGGCAAGCGGGGATTGCTGAGGGCACAGACATTTACCCTCTGAAGCTGCGTGCACCTACCCTAGCCCAAACTGCTACCTGCTTGGTCCCGCTGCATCCATACCTGTCCGACCGCTAAGCTATGGAGTTGATGTCTGAGTGTCAGATGCCCACAAGTTTTGTGCTTTCAGCAGAAGAAAGGGAGGGATAAAAAGAGAAAGACTAATTCAGTAGGAGACAGCATTTTTGTCGCCTCTAGTGCAGCTCAAAACCTTGCTACAAAGTGGGATGAATAAAGACTAAATCTAATTTTCTTTTTTGAGATCCATTTGCTCTTCTATTTTTTTAACCAAAAATGTTGGCGTACTGCCCTTGTCTTGTATTAATATTGAGTAAATTTGGAATCCTGTGACAAAGCAGAGGGATTTTCTGAGGATAGATACTCATATATATACATATATACTACATTGCATATAAAACATAGACCTTTACTTGTGTTGTAAGCCATGGTTTGCTTGTATAGGTGTTCAGCTAGATTCCTCAGTTCCATTTTTTTTCATGAGCATTTGGCTAGTAACTCTGTCATGAGCTTGACTACCTAACTCTTTTCAGCTTGTGAAGGAGATCATGTGTGCAATATAATTAATTTTATCTCCATTTCAGGTGACAAAATTCAGGAGATATATCAAATGGTCTGGTAAACAGAGTAAGAACTTGCACTAAGTAATTCTGTCTGCTGCCTGAAATGTGAGATTCTGCAGTATGCTTACTACTCCTAACAGATAACACAGCCATTTAATTCGGTGCATATAGAGCAGTAATCCATTCGTAGTACATATCATGATTAGATTGATGAATGAAATGAGGGTGAGGTGTCACCACAAGAACTTCCTTTTACCCCAGGTAAAGATTTTGTACCAGAAATGTTATGAAGTCCTTATGACACTCAATACCACAAAACCAAATCAAAGGCTCCCAAAACCATGGAGTGACTCATCTCTAGCAAAAGAAGGAAGCCAAAAGGATGTGCTACATGATTTGAGGCTTCAAGCTAAAGAGTGTGGTAGGTTTTGCTTGGGCTTCAAAAGCCATGTTATCTCATGTCGTGTTCTCTTACATTTGATTCTTGATAATTAATATTAGTAAAAGAAATCAGTAACCATTGTGTTTATTTTGAAATCAAATGTCCTAATATTTGCATTTCAAAAAGCAGATAATATGTAGATCATCACAGGGAAATTTGCAAAATCCTGTGTATAAATAGTTCTCACACTTCGCTTTCAATGCCACTTCGATTATGGAGTGAGAATCCCAGCACTATGCTTTTTAGTTAACATTGTGCTTGGCAACTGCTCCCTTTGTAATTTTTAATGTTTCCATTTGCTCCTGCGGCAGTACATGGACTGGACCTTGAGAACATGAAAATAATCATGCAAACTCAGTACTTCAGGGACAGTAGCACAAACATTTTCAGTCCCCCTTCTAATTTTCCCATTTATGAAAACCTATTGTGTTAGTTCTCACTTACTGTTGACTTTTAACAGGTCTTCAGTAGATATCAGTCTTTCCCCTTAAGAAGACTTCTCAATCCTTTGTAACTTTAGGGATTCCGGAGCAGCTGCTAAGTCTTCTTCAGTCACTCCTCAAAGTGAGGAAGAGAGGTCTTTAAGTTTTAATTGAGATGTTTTAGTTAATAGGTGAATTGTAGCCATTCTCAGATCTCCCTGCTTATAGGTTAAAGAACCTTACTCTGTTAAATATTTCTGCATTTTGAGAGTGTTTTCTCAATGACTGATTTTAAGAGTTTTGGTTTCCTTCTGTGCATCTTGAGTTCAGAAAACAAAGGTGAGATCAAGCACCAAAAGGACAAAAAATAGATCATGGAAGCAATACTAAAAGCTTGTATCTTCCAGCGCAGTATCATTGGTTATGGTACTAAATAAGTACGGTAATTCCTTCACCGATGCTCTCATCCTTCTCTCTTCTTTTAGTCCATTAGACAAATGCCATTGTATCAGCTTCGCCAAAATGCCTAGCTCTGGATCCATGCAGTTCAACGCGGACGCACTGTAGGAATACACAGGTTACATTCCCAAAGATGGGAATGTGTATGTCCTCTAGTTTGATACTTATGTGTGGTCATATACTGCTTTCACCAGTGAAGCAGAGTGCTCCCAATAACGCAACATCTACTTCCAGTAAACTGCTGTTATTCATTAAAAAAAACCCAAACCCTGTGCTCTCCTGGGCATTTGGAGATTTATATGACATTGCACCAATTCACACTTTAGTATATGGCAGAAAAGCAGAAATATTGACTCAGAAATATGTGAATCTGTTTTGCTACCTATAGGAGAAAACTGTTTATGGGTGAGGGTTTTAAATATGACTTGGTTATTTAGAAGGTTATAAACGAACAGCTGCCTGGAGGTTTCACTAGTGCCTCAATATATCAGTTGCCTGAAGGGATGACTCAAATTGTTTCAACTGAAGTGAAATTTTGAAAGGGCCCTGACAGACTTACAGAGGTGCTAACCCTCCTGCTGAGATGACTCATATTTTAAGAGTATTTATCCTTGAATGTGTCCCACTTGACACCGTGAGTACCCGTGTTCAGTACTGTGTTTTAGAATTTCGTTGAAATACCAGAACAGGAAGTTGCACTCTATTTAGGATGTACCAGCCCAATGTAAGATTATTAGCCACAGAATTTTCTCCAGTAGCCTAGATTGACCTTGAGGCTTTCATTAGGAATTGGAATCAAAGAAGCCAAACTATTTTCTCAAATGGTCATTTAAGTGCAGCACTGTGGAGAGCATGTTTGAGCAGGTATAAGCAGTCAGGAGGGAACATAGCTGTATCAGTTTCCTAATGCTATGGTTACAGAGTGTTTGCATTCTACTTATTACTATAGTGGAGTTGAGAAGTTAGCCTCTAATCACTCCGTTACAATCTTAATCCATCTTTTTGTCATTTTGCATCATCAGTGTCCCCACTGCTTACTTTAAATGCCACAATTTCTATTAGACATTAATCACAAAAATAAGTTACTTCTTTTAAAAGTGAATAAATCAGAGGCTTTATTTGTTGTTATACCTGAAATTCCAGCATTGTTTTTCCAATGTTTGACTCCAACATGTAGTGATAGGCTCCAATACTAGTGCTTGGGTCATCAGCATCCTTGAAGTTACCCTAAGAGAAGAAATGAGATGGTGTGGTTAGAATGGAAGTGGTTGGTTTATGATGTGCAGTATTTCTTACAGTTATGCATGTGATTTATTGCTGAAAATGGAGCCTTATTTTTAATGCCCTGTTTTCTCTTTCCCCAGCAAAGAGTCTGGGAGGCCCTTCTAGCAGTCACAGTTATCCTTTTACCAGCCTTTTTTGTGCCATCTGATTACTGTAAATTGGTTATGACAACCAGTAAACTTTGGTTTCTTTATCCTTAAAAGTTGATCGCTCCAACCTTAAACCTAGTCGTGCCTTAGAATGTTTACCAATCTTGATAGAGTGATGGAAAATGAGAAATCTAAGTTGCTACTGAGTTGTTGATTACTCGAAAGAGTTAAAGGATAAACTAAAAATACTTTAATCTCTTATTTTTTGCATTTTAGTAATCAATCTAGAGGCTTGCTTAAGTCTCTTACCTGCCCTCCATGCAGATCCTACGGCGTATTTGTAGCAGGTTTATCTGATATATCCATCATCTTATGCTCTAAGTAAGTGCCATCTTTTCTATCTAACCATACTTTTCAACTTTTTCAAAATCACTCCCAAGCAGTTCCAAGTTCAACTGACACTGACTGATGGCTAAGAATTATTAAATATTTCTGTGTTAATGCTCTGCTGCCTCTTAGTTGATCTTGCGTGTCCCAGGGCTCTAGTGTTAGAAGAGCCTATCTCCCACTTTCAGACTTCACTAATCCCTGCGGTATTCTTGCTCCTCCATCTAAACTCTGAAGTGTAATTATTTGAGAAGTATCTCCAGAAAAGACCCTTAAATCAGTTCTGTCCAGTTGCAGGCTTATCATCACAGTGCTTAAATGTTGACTGTGTGGGTTCTGAGTCTTATAAAGTGTATCTGTGGTAATGAGTACATTTCATAAAGTGCATCTGTGGCCACCATGCCGAAGTGTGGTGACATGCTCCTGGATTTTGCATTTGCTTTTTCAGTGGAATCCCCAAACTGCAGGAATTCGGCATTTATAACAAGGGGCTGAATTTTACTTAAATGCACGGCCTCCCCTTCCTTTTCTTTGGGACGGGGGGCAAGAGCAGGAGTACCTAGGAAAGAAACACGAGGCAATTTTGAACAAATTCCTCCACATAACCTGAGGTGTTCAATGGCAACTTCACAAAGTTGAACAGATTTCTACCCAATGTGGCTCTGCTGAAGTGCTAGTAAATTTATAGCTTTTGAATGCTGTGGCATTAACACACTACTGCTGAAATATTTATGTTAGCTTTTAAATATCCCTGAGGAAATCCAACCAGAACTCTGCAATGTGTATACCCTTTTACCTCAAAAATTTCCATAAAAAATGATAAATTACTTGAATCAAAACTCCTTTTAAATTTCACACACAAATAAATCATGCTGTATTTTTCTTAACTTTTATGGATTTTTTTCCCTCCAAATGTATAAAATTCACAGTGCTGGAAAAGAAAACCCTTATTGCACCCACACAACAGATATTCACCAGACCTCCTTATGCTTCTCTGTTTCTACATCCTCCTTCTCAGCGTATCTTGTGAAGGGAGTACAAAGCTTTTTACCTGAAAGGTGACACTGCAGATCATCTCACAAAATACAACAAAGTGATAATATTTCTAAATTACTTAAAATGCATTCCACACTTATCAGAACTCCTGCATGTGGTTCTGTGAATATAATAGGACCTCAGTTAGGCTTTCCTCAGTCTGCGACACCTGCCTTTTAGTGAATTAGCACTTTCATTTACAGGGATTATTTATGTTCTAAGATAATATTTGTCATGTAGTACTGTTCCGAATTATCAGTACTTTATCTGGTTATTAACTTCAGAGAAAACAAACCTATGTGATTTTTAAGGACTAACAGAGCCTTGTGGATTATCAAAATTACCACTTGTTTAAGAACAAAATTGGTTTGCACAATCTTTACTAGAACAATGGTGAAAAAAACACTAAAACTTTGAGTTTTATTTGGCATCTGAAGGATATCTACTAGTCCTGGACAAGTAGAAATTTACAAGACTAGATTAGTGGGTATTAGTACAGGTGCAAACATAACCCTAAAGTTTAGGGTTTATGTTTTCCAAGTACTTTTTGCTCATGTATGATACCTAAGAAGAAAGGAAGAGTCACTGATATTTGGAGTGTGGTTGTTTCTGAAGCGGCCACTTACAGCTGAGATGGTTGCACATTAGCCTACAAAGTTTCTGAAAATCTCCCCAAATTTTGTGTAATAAATAAATAAATAAATAAAAGCATGCACCTACCATCATCCTCCCCTCACTCCAAAAACCTCAAATCCAGGAAAAAGAGAAGCTTTGCTAACTTCTCAGCTGGCATAACAGAAAAGTTTTCTGTATTCTTAAAGGTCAACTTCCTCCAATTTTATTTATTTCCCTGATTCTGATGGTACAACAATGTACATGTTCGCTAGTTACCACCATTTTGGGAGATGCTTCAGATTTTTGATTTTTCTCACATAAAGTGTTGGTTCAGACCTGTGGAGTAGTTGAACCGATGTCCATTGCACATTTGCACCACTGGACAGCAAGGGCGGGTTGCAGGGGTCAGCTTTGTGAGTTATATCCGACTCACTGATGCTATTTAACCCATGGCTCTTTAATCTGATGCCAGTCCATATAGTAGAGAAGCAAGCCAACTCTGAGTTAAATGGATTAGCAGTGAAGATACTGTTGCAGAGATTCTAATAATCCCATCCAAGGTGCAATCTTGCATTGACAGCAAATTCTTTAAGAGGAGTTTTGCACTTACGCTGGTCGAGGAAACAGCCTCCCGAACGCTTTCCATGATGAAGTCCTTCGTGATCCTGCGGCAAGGCAGCTCATTGAAGAGAGAATTGATCAAAGCCACTTTTGCAGCATCTCGCCTTGCTTCTGCTCTGCTTAAGCAGTTCTGAAAAAGGACAGAAAAAAATTTACATTTCTCAGATAAGGTCTGTATTTCCCCACTGAATTCCCACTGATTTTCTTAGGTGTCTTTCTACTTCTCAATAAAAGAAAGGCAAAATACCCTTTTCAAAAGAGATTATATTGATTGCTTTCCCCATAAATTGTGACTACTTGGAGACAAACAGTTTTAGTGAGAAATAGCTTTGACTCAAAGTTTCACAAAAGCTTTCAGTTTAATTAAAAATTCATCTACTTTGTCAAAGTTTTGCAACTTCAGTGATATTTTAATTTATCTTTTAAATCATTACTGCAAGTGTTAGTTCACTGCTGCTTAGCACTTTTTGAGCCAGCAGTCAAGCTTGGAGTGAATTCTCTTTCCAGAAAAGTTTTTGGTGAAAATATGTCTTAGATGTTTTTGTTTATTTTTCTTCAGAAAACGCATCTGTTTGATCTCTACAAGACAGAAGGACACCTTTGAACTTCTTGGTGATGTTGTCCCTTGTTTCTTTTAAACCGGATATACTACATAAGGGATTTTGAGTATCTGAAGAGCTCTGACCAGTGGAAAAGGGAAACTTGGACAAAATTGGCACCCTTGTTGTCCACCACACCTTTGCAGCTCAAGCTGCTGGTCAGCATCAGGAGACCGACCACAGTTTGCAGGGTGCTACTTGCTAGTTTAATCTTGCCTTTTAAAATTCCAGTTTGTGTTTGATTCCTTTGGGGATTGTAATAGGGCATGAACATTTCTTAGCTCTTTTGACCATCAAACAATGTATTTCTTATTTTAATGACCTGGGGATTTGCCAATTTAAGAGGCACTGGGCATTCTTGAACTTGCTCTCTGTAGGGTGACCCAGGCCAAAAGCCCTGTTGCTGATCTTATGGAGTCTTAGAGCCCCCAAACCTCCTCACCTCATCTCGCCTGCACTGCATATGTTGTCAGGACTCACCCGTGTATCCCACATCAGGCCTGAGGATCTTAATTATATCAAAGCTTTTACAAGACTGAATTGTATACCGCAGGCAGCGAAAAGCAGAGACCAAAGCCCCGACAGTGCCTGAGGCTGCAGCAAGCAGCTACAAGGAATAGATTACATGAATTAAATCCATATGAACCTAGCAGATGAATCGTACTCGAGGCTTTCAGGAAGACTTTAAAATGCCTTGAAAGATTTATGCCGGTCTGACCACAGGGTGAAATTCTTTTCTGCTCTCAAATCCGTCAAACTGGGCCTGCACATGCCAGTAAGACATTCCTCCCAGGCAGCAGAGTGCAGGTTGTCTGTGCGGCTTCAGGTTGCTGCTGTATCCCAGCCAGGGAATCTGTCCTGGTGATGGCCATTCCCTGAGACTACAGTGAAAAGAAGTCACTCTCATGTGTTCCTTCTGCCTCCTTCTATGTAATAATAATAGCAGTGAATTCCCAGCCTTTCTGAACAACCAACTGTCTTTTGATTTGGGTTGTTCTGATATGGAGCTTGGAGCATATGAATCAAGTAAAAGTTGATGCATCTCTGTATTCCTCTCACAGGCTGTAAAGAGAATGAAAGAGCAGGGGCACGCAGGACCAGCAAAAGCTGCCGTGGATATCAAAACCAACCCTACCCTTGCAGAAACCAGCTGAATACATTTTTGTTAGAAGTAGAGTAAAGCAATCTTATAAAAATTCGCAAACACAGTTTGTATGCCAGACAACAGCAAATAATGTTTGCATGCCCTTGGAGCCTTATACACAATTACATTTATGTCTAATTTTTTTCACGGTTAGGAAATTGTCCCTTACTGGGAGACTGCCTTACTTCAGCTTAGATGAAATTCTTGTTATGATATACTGGGTATTCTTTTCTGTTCAAGTATAACAGTCTGCATAGTTTCTTTTATCAAGTATTTTCTGTGAAACTAGTTACAGAAATTATTTAAATGCTTATTGTTAAATTTGTTAGATTTTGTCATTTTAAAGACGACTGTTTTGCTCACCCTTTTAAAATGTGTTTTTTAGAAAGTTTGTTCAAAATAACGTGCAATTTGTTGCATAGAAAAGTGAGTTGGGTTTTTTTTTTGTTTCTACTTTGCTAAACAAATATAGTGCCTCTCTCAGAAGATGGCATCTCAATAAACGTGTAAAATAGCAAACAATTTTATATCCATTTCAAGCTACTCAAGTCCAATATTTTATCACTGCGATTTTTCTTTTGTTAGGTTTAAACATTCTCTTGCAGGCAGCATGTAGTTCTTTTCCTACAATTCAGGGAACAGAACCCAGTCTTATGTGCTTTCAATAATAAACGTTATAATAAAAACCAATCCAAATAATTTGGATTTAAACCATCTTTCTGAAGATGAAATCTAGTAAAAATGACAGATAAAAGAAAACTATTCATTTTTAAGTAAGACCAGCAAAGCAGCAGATCAAAGAGTCTGCACATATTTATAAGCAAATGGCAACCTTTTTGAGATCAAGAGATTTACAAATCTGGAAGAAGAGAAAAATTCTTAACATTTACTAAGTGTAACAGGAGATATAAATACTTAACCAAAAATGGCGATTATAATTTAAAACTATGACATGTGACTTTCCTTTGCATATTTTCCCCTTAATTTAAATTTTTTCTCAGTCCTGAAAGGATGAAACTGATTAGAGCTCATATGAGCAAGGGAATAAAAGGGTAAAAATTTTAATGTAGTTTCTCAGAGGGCAAAGGTTTTAGTGTAGGCTCTTTGGTTTAGTTATTACAAAGAAGTCTTGGAATATCTGAAGCTGAAGTTATGTTGGAGGCTACAGAAGAGTTCTCTGAAAAACTGGTTATACCAGCTAGCTAGGCTACTGACAGGCTTCGAAAGAGTGTAGGCAATCTGTTGCAGTGACGTGCTGTAACACTTACCAAAAAATAAATATCAGTAGTCATAACCACATTTAACATGCTGTTATTTAGAAATTCAGATGTCTGTAGAGGAGAGAGGGAGAAAGAAGCCTTAGCCTCAGTGTCCAGAGGTAGAAGTGATATTTCCTGGTCCAAGATGAGCAGCTGGCAGTGAGCAAGACTTGGAGAAGGTGCAGCCCTGTGCCACGTGCTCTAGGTGACCGTGGGTGTGCAGGAGGTCGGACTTGATGACCTCTAGAGGTCCCTTCCTACCTTAGGCATTCTGTGATTCCGTGATTCTAAGGTGGTTTATTCCAGCCCCTCCTGACATGTAGAAAAGGACAAGGGTAGGCCTTGGCTTCACGACACCTCTCTTTGTTCTCAGTAGGTGAAAAATTCCATGAAGCATGAATGGTTCATTATAGCACAGTTCCACTTAACTGAAGCTAGGTATTTGAAACTGCAACTCTACTTCTCCTGCTTCTGGTGTTGCGAACGTGAAGGTGTGGGACAGATCCGCAGTGCAGTAAAATGTACTTGGGCAGAGCCAGGATATGATAATGTCAGGCAAGCAGGTTGTTTACAGTTCAGATTTGGACTCATTTGATTTTGCAGCAGCTCTGTGTAAACTGATTGCCCCCTGCCTTTACAGACATGGTAAAATCTGCTTGTTGCGCTAAGTCATAGCAAGAACTGAAATTACTTAGAAGGATTGAAGTTAAGGAAGGGTTCTTTTAGGTGTCTCTCCACTCTATTATGTCCCTGGTAAGGAAAGCAAATCCCCACTGGTATAATCAGTGGGAAGAGGAAGGTCAGAGGGGGCTGGTAAGTGGATTCAACAGCCAGTTTAAGTTATTATGTGGCTAGGGCACACTGGCACTGGCAAATAATGTGATGGAGCAGAGAACTTGAACCAAAACATTAGGTGAAACCTCAGAAGATTTCCACTGCTTAGAGTCGTCCCTTCTGCCTCTGCTTTGGTAGTCTTTCTGATGACTCTCCAAGTTCTTAGGAGACAGCTGGCTGACTGTGTCCTCTCATAGGAGAAATCAGCAAAAAGGGTGCCCTTTTCCCTCCTACAGTGAGAGGGAAGGGAAGGAAGTCTCCCCTGACCCTGCTGCTCTCACAAGTAAGTCTGATATCCAGGCAGTATCGCTGCAGTTCTGCACTTTTACTTTTGCGCTCCAGCACTGGTAGTTGAGGCAACTGTTAGACCACACAAGTATTTCCTGGCACTGTTTATAGCAGCAATGAGAGAAGGGTTCAGAGGCCTCTTTACCTGACCACTGCTGTGAGTCAGCCTCTTTAAGAAAACTAACATTTCCCCCTGCCCATTTGCAGCACAGGGCTTTTAGTTTGGATTTTACCCTTGGCTTGATTTGTGCCTTGATTGAATTATTTGGACAACAAATTATAACAAATATCGAATGTATATTGTTGCAGAGTGAGTGTATTGAAAGCCTTGATGAATGCCAGCATGCTAAAGAGGAAAGAAGCAGTTCTTTCTGTGGAGAGTGGAGTCATAAGTCTTTTTCATAAGTCTTTGAGAATCAGAAGTTAACATTTAATGAGTCTATTTCTGTTTTTCCTAAATGTACTAGTTCTTCTCAAAATTGAAGTTCATTTTTCAGCTGAAGTATCTGTTTTTAAAAATAGATACTTAAGGTGACCTTTGTGACATATTACAGACATATTAAGGAAAGGATCCCAAAGCGATCATAGTCAATTCAAATCTACCCTGTTTTCATTCTTCACATTTATTAAAAAAAAAAAAAAAAACCCTTAGGAAACACCAAATTTACAACATGGTCTACCAAGTCAGTCAATGAATTTGGGAGTTGCTAGATCCCTGCAAACAGATGCTTTAGCAGACTTAGTTGACTTGAAGTACCAGGGTAAAACATGAAAGAGAATATTTGAAGACCAAAAGGACTAAAGCTTAGATACATCTGTAGACCAAAAACCAGTGCCTTTCATCACAACTGGAATGAAAGTTTAACTAAGCGCATTCCTTGGATAATGCAAATAAAAAGTTGCCTTTAATGACATATTGCCGAGTAAGCAAACATTTGCCCTTTGCTTCAGTTATATTTCTGATACTTTTTCCAGTGTTGTATACAATGTAATTAAAAACAAATAGAATGGAATGTAATTTAATCAGCCTGGCATAACAGAGGCAGGTGCATTTTGCAGAAATCTTAGAAAGTAGAAAATGGTTCTGGTTCTGCTGTGTACCTATGTGGTGTACGTGTTTTGAGATAACAGAAGCTCTAGCGAGATTCCTCTTGCCTCTGCTTGCAAAACTGAATAGTGAATAGTAGACAAATTGGTAATTCTGATGGCTGTTCACTCTGTTCCTGGCAACTAACTAGATCATCAGCAAACCCAGCATTTTTTACCATGGCACATATGTATGGAGAAGAATGCAGAGCAGGTGGAACTTTATCTAGGACTACTCTGCCCCTAAAAGAGAAGTCTTCAGAAATTACTCTTTATTCTGTGCGGTGTATCATGATTACTGTAGTTGCAAGCAAGCAGGGAGGCAAAGGAAATGAGACATTGCTTTTGTGCAAGAGACAAGCTTTATCCAAGGAAGGAGGCCACACGACCCGAGAGGCACCTACAGTTCTGGGAGACTGCAATAGAGTTTGGCATGATCTGCGCAGCTTGAGTGAGCTCCTGCTCTGCAACGGTGTCACTTGTTTCTCGAGGGGGCTTGTGTGGTCAGTACAGTGGCTGGAACCACATCAGTGCTGCTTAGAGCAACTCCAGCTGCTTTAAACGCTGCCATGAGCGAGCTGCATCCTGAATCCATGGTCAGCAGAATCCAGGCAGGCGGCTGAGTGCAGCAGCGAGGAAGGACCCGCCATGGGCACGTGTTGGGTGTTCAGGTTGCTGTGCGTTATGCCGAACACACTGGCATAGAACCAGCCTCAGAGGCAGGGAGGGCTGACACAGTTGGGCTTTTCCCCCAGAATCTCCCTAGCTTTAACTTCTGAGGAAGAAATCTGGCACTTTTATTAGCAATGAAATCACTTATATGGAGAGAAGTCCATTCATTAAACTGTAATTCTGAGGCATTCAAATTGATCTTTAAATACTGTGGGCAACATTTATTTGATTTCCAAGACTTTCAGAGGAGTTAATTAGTCCTTGCTGACTGAAGGCAACACTGATAACTTGCACTGTGCTATTTATGCTATCTTTTCTGGTCCCTCACACATCCAGGTTTGCTCTTTTATACACACACATGATAACATCTGGAAACATCTATAGAATTATTCAGACCTGTAAGGCCAGGGGAAGCTTGAGAAGAGAGGGAGAGGGTGCTTGCTGATTTTAAACAGCTGATTTCTAGCCCTTTGATATGGAAACACTCAACAAGAATTGAACAGCTTCCTTAAGTCAGCAATATCACTCAGGCTGCAAGAAGGAAAGGAATGTTTTATAATTACTTTTCCAGCCCTGTATGAAGGTAAATCTAAGAAAACCCTGTAACCTGGAGGTGGTGGGAGGCAGTGTCTTGGAATCTGATGGAAGTACCTTGCCTCTTGTGCAATGCCCAGCCGTCTTCACGATGCTCTCTTGCCCTTCCACCCTCCTACTCTATGTTCCCTTTCTTTACCTTGCTTTGTAAAAAAGAGTAAACTAGTGTCTGAGAGAGTGAAGGCTGGATATCAAAGTATCCTTCAAGGATGCTTTGCTCAAGGGAACAATTCTTCTATCTAGTTGCCACAGACTTTTATAATTATTATTTAGAACATATATGGCTTGGGAATGCTAATAGTGTATATAATCAGCCTCTTCAGATTTAATATCACATTAAGGAAGCAGTTTTTTTCTACATGGGGAGTTCCAGCACCTAAAGTCTCCAGAGAAATTAGTGTTTCATTGTATAATACAGTGTGTGTTTAAGAAAAAAAATCACTGCTCCTTCTTTGTTTATGGCTCCAGGTTGAAATAACCAACTTTAAAATAACTTTACTAGAAGTAAATGGTACTTTAAGTAGACCCCTCATGAAAGCTAAAACCTCCACAAACTTTGCAAGGAAGGTGTTAGGAATTTTTAAAATAAGTATTAATTCAAAACTTATTTAAAACAAAATTATATAATGATATTCAGGCCAACTCATGAACCACGTACTATTTATACAGTAAAGCCTTACTTTACTTCTATCTCCCGTGGGAAAAATTTAACTTTATAAATCGAGTTTATTGCGACTTAATGAGTTCCTTAATTCATTGGCCATTGAAAATCACCACCTAAAGTGTATGGGCATATGGTTTTCATCTACATCTTCATTGTAGCCCTAGGTAACTTCCCCAAACCACATCCTTAACTGTTGGAAGGCATGCAGTTTCCCCAGAAGCCTCCACCTTCTCTGAAATATTTCTGCCTCCTTTGGTTTTAATCCTAAAATTCTGTACTTTAACTGAGATTTAAATCAAGTCCATTTATACAGAAAGTCTTGGACTCTGCCATTTCTTTCAGATCTTGAACCATCTTTGAGTTCATGTCTGTCTTCATCTCAGCGCAGGAAGATATCCCAGTTCAAAAACCCAATTACCAATCATCTTCACTCACTGGGCAGCATTTCAGTGATGTACTGCCAGCATTTCAATGAGTCTACAGAATGATTTTTTCCCCTACTTTGAAATACATGTGGTATTTTCAAAGCAAATAAAATAACGCATCCCAAAAACTGGTGCTTTCCATCACAGTATTCTTCTGAATTCACCTTGCTGATGCTACTTTGGAGTGTTGCTACACCTACGGCAGAGGCAGCAGAACATTTGGCTTGTAGCCTTTATCTCAAGGGGTCGATAGTGTAGAGAGGGGCTCGTTTCTTGTGCCCTAAGTCCACTTTGAGGCTGGGATCATCAGATCTCTGCAGGCACCGCTGAAAAAGTGTGAGGGAGTCAGGCAAGACACCTCACCTGGGGTCTTAATGAAAGAGTAGGTCCCCATATATGGGTATGGGGATCCTAGAGAAAGGAGTGCTTTTGTTTTGTTGGGGCAGTAGAAAACCAAGGTCCAAAACCTTATGTTACTTTCTGCATGAGCTCTTTACATTTGTGGCAGGGATGGGTAAAGAAGAGATGTGTATGAGAGATCTGTGTCTAACAGTTGGTATTTGGAAAGATGACACAGCTTCAGATGATATTTTAAAAAAATTAAAATTAGAAGGTGCATTTCCCAGCCCTCTGGGTTGTGAAGCTGAAAAATGTGACCATGATACAACCAACTGTAACACAGACATTTTTGTTTAATTCTATCAGAAGCCCAAAACAATCTTTAGGTTAAAAAGAGGGTATGTCACCCTGGGCATCTGATTGGGATGTTTATTCCTACCAGCTGTCAAGTTTGTGTTTAGTTATGAAAGGTTCCATCACACCTGAAAGAATGAGGGTAGGGTGGAATATTCCCTCACAGGGAGGCAAAAGGGAGGCTTTTTTACGAGGGAGTGTAAGAAGAGATTTGCTTAACCTTAACCAACTCCTGTTGCTGTAAGTTACCGCAATAATTTACAATATAGACTCTATTTCTAGCTGGAAAAGAAGAGTGTGTGTTTCCGGATTTTCCATTTTTCTCATGAAGAAATATAGTGACTATAGACATAATTTAAATTGGTAGTAGAAATCTCACACAGCAAGTAGTAGATAAAGTTAACTAAAATCTTGATTTTCGAAGACTTGGGGAGTTTCTATGATGCAAACTTTGGGACATATCCTGTAAAAATAAGGGATTTTTTTTGTATTTTATTTTTATAAAATTATATAAAATGTAATTGAGGAAATACTCACTGGGTAAGGTAGTGTGATCTTTTATTTGCTCGATTAGACTTTCACTGGACTTGGAAAAACAGATCAGCTTTTAGCCGCACAGGCCTGTGCGTATTGCAGTCCAGTGGACTTAAAGAAGTGCTGAAGTGCTCAAAATCTGGTCTATTTTTTTGCTCCCAACTATATTACTTAGTCTAATAAAAGATATTACCTTTTCTTATAGAGCACTTTTTGATTAATAGTAGCAGAGAAATGCCAATGAGTACATAACGAATAATAATTGGATATTTGAATGATCGGTTCAGGGAATTTTTAGCGCTTCTCTCCTTAGTGAGCTGCAAACCTGTTTTTCAAATGAATTCATCACTGCAGATGACCTCACTTGCAAAGATGAAAGCTGGGCTTCACTTGCAACACTTTTCCCTGCATTTATGAACTTGAAGTATTCATCAAATTTCCCTTTGGTATTAAAAGCAAAAACATCTGCTAAAACCATGAGCAGCTTGATGCCTGAGTTCAGCAAGAGGGGAGCCAGAAGGTGGTCAGATGGGCCTTATGTTGGTCCCTTTGTCATAAATGAAAATGATTGCACAGTTTTCACAGTTAAGTCATGGTATGTGACTCTTGGTATTAAGTGCCCAGAACAAAAAAAATAGAAGAGAAAATGTTTAAAACACCAAAGCAAATTAAAAGATTTTTTGCCTGCAGAGTACCATGAAGCATTTCATCTAATATGTAACTGCATGTCTTAAGGCAGTGTATAGATTCAGAATATGTTATTTAAAACAAGGCTTGAGCAGGAGTATTCGTAGTTTATCTGTATGCTGTTATTCAGGGATATTGTAATACCTACAGTAGGTTTTAACCAGGCTGCATGGTAAGTACCTCAGTATCTGTACATGAAGATATTGGTGGTTCACTACTAAATTGTTCTAGTGCTGTTCAGTGCATGTCGTTGAGCCATTTTCAGTTAGGCCAATTCCTAATACTTCTTCCCTACAGCGTGAACAGAACCATGCTATTAGCATCCGTCTGCAGCCGCTCGGTTCAGCCAACTCCAAGTTGCTTCCTGCCACCCTCCTGCTCCTGAAACCCTGAGGTGGCTCCGAATTATGTTCCTGACTCGCTGCAGCAGAACAGCTATGCGAGAGAAATACCTGATCCAGCACTTTGTAGTGCACAGGCAAGTTTTTCAATTATTTGAAAAGCATTATTAAAAAAAAAAAAAAAAAAAAAAGGGGGATCATGTGTAGGGCAAGTGTTGGCAAAAGAAGATGAAATATCATATAAAGATCTTTGCCAATAAGGCAGCAAAAGAATTTAGCAAGGGAAAAAGTGTAAAAAAAAAAAAATTGCTGTTTTCTTTTCTCACACTGTTTTTTCACAGACCACGTGGGCAAAATTGCCCAGCCTTGGCAGGCAGATGTCATCGCAGGTTTGCAACACATTTTAGAATCAGGAAATTCTAAATTGCTTTAGGCAGCTCTGTTAGCAATAGAGGAAAAGTAGACCCAAAATGTTCAGAGGGTTCTGTGAAGAATTGCATGGAAAAGCTCTGAAAAATAATATATACGTGTATGTGCGTTTATATTTTTTAAGTAAAATGCATGGCTTATTTAGTTTCTTTTGAAATAAAATACCACCATTGCAGTTTGGAATTAGGGTATATGATGTTTTTATGTATGTCTGAAGTGTTATTTTCAGTCTTTAGTTGCACAGTGTGAGAAACAGGGTAATAGTCATTGGCGAGCAGTTTTTTTTTTTTTTTTTAATTCTTTTGGTACACTTCAGTAATCTGTCAGAAACTTCAGAAGGCTACCCAGATAAATTACTGCTCACTAACACTCCCAAACCATGATGGGGAAAAAGTTCATACAGAAATGTAGAAAAATGAAAAATCTGAACCTCTATCATCTTCAGGAAAGAAAGAAGCCTAGTATGAACCTGCTGCAAACCCAGAGATTTCTATGTCATACTTTCTCGGGGAAAAAGAGGGACAAGCAATGTTGATTTATGCTAAACGGGAATCTGGCCTCTGAAGTTTCCAGCTAAGAAAAGAAAACGCCTATGCAGTAGTACGCGTTGCCACCGTGTGCAGCACAAGTTGAATACAATTCCCCAGCTCCAGTCAAAGCTGATATAAATCATTACAGGTTGCTTGGTCCCTACCCTGGCTGAGGTTTTAGCTTTCCTGTCGTGAGCTGAAACAGTATTAATGGCACATGGCTCCTTCCCCTTGTGCTCTGAAAAAACATTCCTGAAAGTGCATAATGCAACATTCACTGTCTCCAAGCTGTAATTTCCAACTCCTCTGTTTAGCAGGAGGGCAAAAAGCTATAGCAATTGGAAAGACCTGGGGATGCTGTTCACAGAGAAGTTAAACTGCTTTGAATAACAGGAATTACCTTAGACTTTTGGACTTAATGGATTACATAGGCCTATTGGATTATAATTAATATGCAGTTATTGAAATTTAGGTGCATGTGATATAAATTATGGTGCTGGTGGAGAAGGTGGAATAATACTGGTTTTCATCCGCAGAAGGTCAGGTGTCTGTGCACAGACTGGCAATAGAGCGGTGCTCTTGTCTTTGCGGTGAAACATTTTGAGGGGAAGGGTTCCTCCCCCTCTTGTCTAAGGAAGAAAGACGGCAAGGGTTAGCGGGATATTCAGGATGAGTTCACCTGGAAATTCTCTTCTTCACCATAAAGGCAGATAGTTAGCTGTATGATATTGTTTAACAACTCCTATGTATGCTTGCAGTTTTCTGGCCTGCTGCAATTCTTCTTACTGCTTCTTTACCTCTAGAAACCACCAGAGGGTAATAAGACTTTTTCCTCCAGCATTGCACTGGTAGAGAGGGTCTCTGGTGGTGTAAATTGTGGGCAAGCACTGATTAGACTTGAGTAAAAAATAGCTATGTGACAATATTATCCAGTTTAAAGTGCTGGAAATACTGAAAATAATGGCACTGCGCACAAACAGATAGCCACAACAATAGATCTTAAGAGTACATGTATTTCTGTAATATCTTGGCTATGTCAAGCTTGGAACATAACTGCAAATCCCAAAGTGTGATTGTTTTAGGATCTCAAAATTTGTCTTCAAAAGGTCTTCTTGCAGCCTGTGCGGACTTAGCTTCTCATCACCAGGTGCTGCACATTGCCCATGCCTGCTGGATCCTAGCTGGAGCTACTGGTACCAGTTTAAAGGCAGATAGATGGTAGAGCACTTGATCAGACAGCTGCCTTCCTCCTGGATGCTGGAGGCATCAAATTCGGTTTCAGTTCTTTCATTGGAAATGAAATCTGAGCTGCCTCTCGTTAATTTTGCCCTCTGTTCTTTAAATGTCAGCATAGCGCTAGTATGGGTTGGATGGTTTGTATTATGAGGCATACTGGTGCGATGAAAAATATCTTTACATTGAAAGAAAAAACATTACAAAACAATTTATCCTTCAGAACATTTTTGTCTAATTGTTCCCTAAAGGAAGGAGATGATATGCACTTTGCTGTTAGATTCTCCCTGACAAAATGCTTGAGTTGACCAAACATTGTTCTCCTATGTTGCAGGTTTTGGAGACCAGAGATCAGAGTGGTAAGATCATGCCGTATTCAGGTAGCAGCTAGACTACTAGTTAATTTATTTTAAGTTGTTTGTGTCTTAACACTGCTGAGTGCTGGAGCCTTGGAGACCGAAGAATTCAAGTGTGGAACAGTGATGTTCCAAAATGGACATTGCCTTTTTTTTTTTTTTTNAAAAAAAAAAAAAAAAGAATTCTCCCAGCAAAGAACGGAAAGTGCCGCTTACCTGGAAGTTCCCAAAGCAGCTTCCCCCTGGCAGGGTGACGTAGCTCACGAACGGGGGGCCCAGGGAGCTCAGCGACTCGTACACCACGGTGCCTTCGCTCGGGAACACAGCCTTCTGCTTCTGCTTGCTCTCCCAGAACTCCTGCAGGATTGCCACCACGTTCACTGCCAAAGGTGCGCAAGAGAGGAACAAGGAATCACAACAGGCTTTTGATCTCGGCTTACTGCTTTTTGGGCTGAGTAAGAAATGCAGACATAGGAGCTCGACACATCACCAGCATTAAAACTTCTGTAGTAGTCTCTGTTGCTGTTAAAACATATTCAGATTTGACAGTAACAGACCAAGGAGCTTTCAGGATTACAGGCTACTGTGATAGTCTGTTACAGGTTAGTAATGTTCTCCTTTTAAGTCACTATGTTGAGGCCCTGGTTCAATAGCTGGAAGTGGAGCAACTCACATTCAAATGAGAGAGAATGTTATGTTCTAATTTTTATTTGTCCAGTCTGGAAAGAGTCGTATCTACCTGGAACAAGTAGCAGAAATTAAGCATGAAACTTTGTGAAGTGTTTGGTCAAAAAGTGCTGTACAGCATGGCACCAATAGTTGCAGGCTAATGTAAAGATGGAAGTGTGGAAATCACAAATTCACGACTCCTGCCTTGGTGTTGTGAAACTTTGAGTTTTATAAATAGCTCTTTTGCTCAGACTTGGAGGGAATTATTTGCTCTCTTTATCCAGGTACCTTTGGTGTCTAGGTAATGGCAAAGTCACTTATGTTGTATCTTAGATCTAATATTTGTTTTAGGAAATGAGTGTCAAAGCACTGTAACATACAGATGCTCTTTTTACCTTTGTCGAAGTTGTTGCCTTTATTTGCTCTAGACCTTGCCAGAAACACCAGTCTACTCTGAAGAAAAACTGTGATGTTGGACATTCGCCATAGAAATTCATGTTATTACCAGTATGGCTCTTTAGCTTTAAATTTCAGTTTGGAAGATGGGGAATAAAGACTGCAGCTTGCAGTGTGGTAGGGATGATAGATCATCCAGGGTACTGATACCAGTGTAGTATTGTAACACTGTCAGATATTAGCTGCTTGGGGGATTTGAGGATACATGAGAGCAGAGATCACATCCGTCACTCTAGCCTTCCCTTTCCACAGTCAGGCTGAGTTTGTTAATGGGGAGAGATGGGAAAAGGGATCCATCTTCTGAGAGCTTCACCCTGGTGGTAGCTCACGTGCAGCAAGTGCATGGGGCATCACCCCGTTCCCCACAGCAGGGGCCACGTGGTCTCCAGATGTTGCCTCTCAGTCTCTACTTAATTCAGATCATTTAATTTAGTCTCATGAGCAACACAGCTTTTCTCAGGCATTCAGCCAGGGAGAGGATAGGGACAGGGAACATGGACAGCACCAGCCGCCGGCTCCTGGTTGCGCTGTGTTTGCAGCAAGCTGCTCTCTGCTCCGCGGGTGCCGTGGTGCTGTTGGCACCTACCAGCTCTGGCATCTGAGTGTTTGAAGCTGCACAGCTGTCCTGGCATTCAAGTATTGTGCTGCTTTAAAGCGAGCTACTGAATAGAAATATTTTTAGCAGGAAACATATTGGGAAACAGGAAACATCTGTCAGGGTGCAGCTGAGCTTTGAGAAAAAATGCAGTACGGGAAAACTCTTACACAGAGACGGACTGATGCTTTTCTAAGTTACAATTTATTCCCCTCTTGAGACTGTCAATGCTTGTTAGCTGTAGGACCTGCTCTACCTGCCTCTCATCTCTGACATTCAGTGCTTGGAGAGCCAGAAAAATTAAGCAATTATCTGGAGTTGGTGACCCAGTCCTTACACTCAGGAAGCGCAGTTACTCTCTTATTATGAACTATGAGTAATAGTGAACATGAGGGGTGAAGAATTGGACTTTTAGCCAGGGTAATTCCCTAGCAAAACAGAGCCCGTAAGGTAATCCACCTTGATGAAGGAGTATTTCAGAAACCAATTCTGTCTGAGAGTTTCTCTTTGATGTAAATGCCTGCACGTCTTTTATTAGGCCTTCTGCTCCATAGAGCATGCACATGTGTATTGGGTAAAACCCATTAAGTGAAAGCTGAAATTAGGCATAAATTTTATGAATGTCAACTATCCAAGCTTTAAACTTGACAATTCAATAGAAGGTGCCATTTCAATAAAGAAATGGCATTGATGAAATTCAGTGCTCTCTTGCAAAGGTCACAGCTGGGGCAAAAAGGAGTCAGCTGGAAATAAATCAAGATAAAAATAGCAATATCAAGAACACCATGGACTTAAGGTGGTACCATAAAGCACTTTGGCCTTTTAAATAATTGTTATCAAATGGTGCGGTCATTAGAAACAATGACCCAGTGTCTACCAAAATATCAAATACAATAGCAAAAGTAACTTACAGTACTTTTGTGCCCTATTTACCCTGAGCATTACAGCTTTTGTTTAAAAAAAAAAACACATCAGTCGATCTGAACCTTATCATCAGGTTGAATACTCATGAATCAGTGCCACAGTTGACTGCTCTATTGAAACTGCTGAGTCTTGTTGCAACATCCAGGCTGCAATTTGCAAAGCAGGAGAAAGAAATCCTGGGATATGGATTTTGTAGGGGCAGGGAAGCAGAACTACCCACAAAATGCAGTGATTTTACTTGTTAAGAGAAAACAATGGTGGGCCATACAACAAGCACCTGTTTAATTCCAACAGTAGTAACAGCTAACCTTCTAAATACTTTGCATGTGTGAGATTTTTGTTTCTTGTTTTTCTCTGGTAGTATTGCAATGGAAAGAGTGCAGGAGGTAAAATGTCTGTTTTTACTTCCAGTTTTGTTCATGAGTACCCCTGAAGTATTTGGACAGTCTGCCTTTCTTTGCTTGGCTGAGAGTTTCTGCCAGAGCCCCCACTGCTCTACAAACTCATATTTGCAAGAATTTTTAAGTGCTCCAAAGAGGAACTATTTTTTTTTTTTTTTGGCAATACTCAGTAAGCAAATAAAATAAACCCTCTCCTTTTGGTTTAAATCCGGAAATGTGCTTTTGGCTGTCAGCTCTTTCAACCAAATAAATATTACCAGGGGACAACTAAGCAGTGAGTAGCTGTGACAAAGTAGTGTGACAAACATTTCGAAAGCAGCTGAGCTGATGCCTGCATTTGGATTAGAACTGTGGCTGGAAGTGGGGTTGATATACCTATGAAACCTGGTGCTCCAGCTGGCTATCTCTGCACAGGATGTGGAAACCCACCGTGTGTAAAGGAGCCTGCTTTTCTACAGCAGTGGATGAGGAAGATCCATAAAGCTGGACTCAACTGTGGGGATAGTAACATCCACTGGGAAGCAGCAGGAATGTGTATGCTGGTACCGTCCCAAAATAGAGCAGCAGTTTTTGCTGTTTTTTTTTTTCTTTTTTCTTTTAATGCTAGCCAAAGCTGGTGCTTCCAAAGGCTGATGTACACAAAATTGTGTCAGGTTAACTAATGGCAGGATGGAACCTGTGGCCATAGTGCTAGTTTTTAGTTTACGTTAACAATGTGCCATAAAGATGCTTTTATGATAATTTTAATTTTACTTACAGCTTGCATCAGTAAGCTTACTGTTATGGGGTTAAAATAGCTTAGCATTTTCAATAGATAAACTAAATTAATTTAAACCAAAGTATGTGCCTTACATGCTTCATCCTCAAGTATTCATATGCCAAACACACTGTGAGTCCTGAATATTGTCTACTAAAAATCAGTTAAATTTTATAAAACTGTATGTCTGACATTTATAAAAACGTATGTCTGACAATCATTAATTTAAATAATTTCATTATATATTATGTATATCTGTAGTAATTTAAGAAGGTGTTAAAGATGTATTCAAGTGTTCAACTAGTTAATCTCTCAACTGAGACACCACCATGATTACTTATGTTTTATTAAGATCTCCCAATAGTCATTTATCCTGTAAGAACTGTATTCCTTAGTTTGATTTTTAAATACTCCAAGTGGAAAGTTGTTTGTCCAGATGCTATGTATTAGGATTCTGCATCCAACTGGTCTGCAGTGTGGTAATTCAGGGCTCTGCTCATGAGAGTTTTGAGAAGTCAGGAGCTGTATGTAAATGAAATGGCAAGATTTGCTTTTACTTGAGAGATTTAATGGTGAGTAAATAGGGCATTGCAATTTACATCTCATTTTGAAAGACCACTTTCCTCTAAATGATTTTTGTATTTTTGAAGATGCCTATAAAATGGTTAAAGCTTTTAAAACCATGACTGTGTGTATTGATAACATTTTTTCTTGAGAATTTAATTTTCTGCACTTTAAAAATTCTTGTTCGGTATATTTTGAATTGCAGAACTAGTTAACTATATTGGTTTTGTTGAGATCCCCCATGAATTTCAACCAGACAATACTGTATCCAAATACTGCATATACGCTCCCTACATACCTATCCAGACTTTTTAAGTTAGAGGTTTATATATAGTGCAAGTATGATCGTGTTCAAGGTCAAGAATTTCATATATCCATTTTCTTTATTTTTTTTCCATCTGTTAGTGTTAAGGATTTTGCCGTAGTCTGTTTGATGTTGGTTGTAATGTCTAGTTACGAGGTGGGGAGATTATCTTTTAATGTAGATTTCTTTACTTTGTTTTTCAGTCAGCTGGAAAAGCATCCCAGATGCCCAGGAGCGGAGCGTGGTACCTGCTGATGCTGTCCTAAGCTGTAAATCCTGGCAGCCTCTTTGAAGCGCCCCTCACCTGTATTTCTGGAGCGGACTACTTGGAAACATTGAGGTCTGTACAGCAGAAACGCACAGGTTGTTCTGCTACACTTATCCTAAACGAACCAGGAGCTGTTTTCAGCGTTCAGAAACATTGTTTTATGTCAGCTGGATTTGGAAATGGGTGAAATGATGAAACCTGTCTTAAAACATGACGCTGTTTTCCACTTGTTTTCTCACCTCTCAGTGGGAAGGGCCCTGCCTCTGCTCATGGAAGTGGGCTAAATTCTGTGTCATTCTGAGTGGGAAAAGAATCTCCCAGAAACGAATTATGTCCATGTGTTTGTGTGTCACTGATGTCAGGTGAAAAAAAGAAAAAAAAAAAAAGGTAAAGGTTCTGCGTTTCTGGGATTACTGTTAAAAATACTGACTAGGCACTTGCCCTAATCAAGGCTAAGAAACAAGACCCAAACCAGAGAATGCCCAAGCAAAGGGCATTGGGATAAGACTACTAGGGCTAATGGGAGCAGGAGCAAAGTGAATCTACCAGTGGAGTGGATCGGAGTCATGTCCTTGACAAAATTTTGCTGTCAAGAGACACAAGATAACCACCTAGTTTGTCATTTTTAAACTTAAAACAACCTTTTCTAAAAATCCTTTTAACTGCCTTGATGGAGTTAATTTAATACCTGAATGCAGAGAAAAATATAAGCTTTTTGAGTTTAAAAAAATCTAATATGAAATATATTAAAGAAGATTCTTTAGTGAAAGGTTAGTAAAGTTGTCTTACATCTCTTAAATCAAACTGTGGCACATAATCAGTAAAACCATATCATTTAAGCAAAGTTCATAAGTTACAAGTGCACTCTCCTGCAGCTGTATCCTATTATGGCTTGTAACTTAACACACTTATCTTAGGGAAGCTGTTGAAATTGGGTTCAGGCTAACAAACAGATATTGTTCAAACTTGTACAAATAAGGTCAGCAATTTAGGTGCGGACCAGTAGGCTTTTAATGGAAGGTTCATATCTTCCCTTTGGATTAGTTTTGCATATTTTAAAATGAATAATTAAATGCAAAAATGCACGCATTGGAAAAGAACTTTGTTGGAGATGTGAGTAGGTAATACTAATTATTTTTCCACGACCTTATCATATGTTTATAAGCTGTTATATATTAGCACATTAATAGTGGTTGCATTATGATATTCCACTCCCCATGCCATGATTTCTATTCTCCATTTGTAATTTAAGCTATGTAGTGTAGTACAAATTAGAATAAGCCCCAAATCTCCTCTAGGTCAGAAAAAAAAAGCCTACAATAAACACAATATTATCGGGTAGCATGTACTGGGGCACCAGTTGTGTGCTGAGGATTTCAGGGGCTTTTTCCCTTCTCCACAATAGCTAGCTGCCCGCTTGAGCTGGGAACTGGCTTTCTTCACTCATGGAATTTCTGTGGAAATCAAAGGCTGGTGTATGCTGGTGCAGAAATGCCTCTAGGCAGTGTGTGGGAGTGAAGGTGTTCTGGGTCATTTGAGAGTCAGAGCCATGGGTCTGCACCAAGTAACCATAAAACTTTCCTTAGTGAACTACGTAGTGAATAGTTGGAAAATGCCTTTTCATGAGAAGGTGCAAGCCTGCAAGGCTTACCTAACTGAATGCAGTATAGAGTATTTATTGCCAAATGCTGCAATTTCTTACAAAATTCTAAAAGTCTTATTTGCTTCCCCTTTTCTCTTGCAGTCTCAGAAAAAATATTATTGTAGATGTATAGTATTGAGTAAGACATGTGAAAGACATGTAAGAAACAAACTATGGTAACTCAGTGCAAGCAAAGCAAATCTCTGAACAAAGTAAACCCAAGTAGACCAAGGCAAACTGTTGACCAGAAGTCCCATGCTAGATGATCCTGCCTAAAACTCCTAGGAGGAGCAGACAAGTACCAAGACATTGGTGAAAAGCAACAGCGTTAGATTGCCATTGCACCTACCACTGACTGACTGTTTCTGAAGGACTTGGAAGATTTTAGAGTGGAACATCAACAGTAAAAAGAGAAAGAAATCATCTGGGCAGCATCCTCAAGAGTCATTTGTCCCAAGTAGGTTGTGAAATAAAGGAAGAAAGAAGGCAAGACGTTAGAGGTTAGCAAATAAGAACACGGTGTAGCTACAGAAAGTTTTCTAAAATACTGGTACTTCTGTAAGCCAGCTGCTTAACAGGCACAGGGCTTAGCTGGAAGTCAGGGGCTCAGATATACCAAAGCGAAGGAGGGGTAATAACTGAGCATGGTTTATTAACACCTTAATCTCTTGAGCTTGGAATGTATCAAGAAGTCCTCCCCTACAATGTTATGAATTGAAAAAGAAATGTATGTATTTATAACAAAATAAGGACTGTCTGCTCGAATAAGGAATTTTCAAGATATTGCTGTCAAAACAACTGTTAACCGAGAGCCAGAGACAGCTTATTACAAGGTTTGCATTCTTACTTAACAATATTTGGGAAAAAACAGGAGAACTCTCATACAGTTTCAGGATCTAAAAAGAGCTATATAGAATTGTAGAATGGTTAGTTATGTAATAATAACAACAAAAAACAGAAGTATTACTGATATTAGACAATATATTTTCCACAGAACACAGTAGTTAATAAGGAAAAAGCAGTGGTTTGTTTGTTAAAACTTAAATTTGTAATATTTTTCCAAGACACCTGACTTCCTATTGCTACACTGCATTGAATTTAAAAGCTTGCATTATACAGAGCTAGCAAGGTGCACGTTAAAGAGAGTAAGGACTGGCTCACTGACAAAGCTCAGTGGTTAATGGAGAGATATAAATGAACTGGACTGATCCTACTGTGATCCTGTAAGGATCTGCTCGTAGTCTATCTTTTTCTTTAAATCATCAGATGGCATAAATTTTTTTGATGGTAAAATATGCAGATGAAACATAGTTTGTCAGTTCTAGTAAAAAATGAAGATGCATTGCAGTTAGCGTGATCTGAAATCACTTGGCGAAATGTTCACCAATCAACTAGCTATAAAGCAATTCAGTTAGGAACCATGAATTCAAGTCAGGGGATAAAACAACCTTTGTGGAAGTACTTAGGTTTCTTTGAGATATATGATAATATATATGAGATACTACAGCATGTTTTAGCCTTGAAGCAAGGGTGTAATAAGATACAGTGGTAAAATAAATTCAGTCTTGAAACAAGGTGGTGTACTCCAGCTGAGATAGTAGACTGGGGAACAGTTTACCAGTCATAGGAATTGATTCATGATTGCTTGGAGCCTTAGCTTTGACATTACCTTAGATTTTAAATTTAGGTTTGTGTTAAAATCTTTAGGCTGTGTATGGAGCAGGAAAAGAGTCCCTCCTTTGGTTCTTAATGCTTTCATTTTTTTATCCTCTCTCGTATCTGAAGTGGAAACCAGCTGCAGCAGAAAGCAGCACAGGAGACGTGCTGGACCAGTGGTCAGTTAGGGAACGGGGCTGGTAGAGATGTAGCCTCCTCGGAGTCCCTTCAGCTCAGAGGCAACTGCTGCCTCTGCCGTGCCCTGTGGCCAGCAGGGATGCTGAGGGATGCTGCAGCAAATTTGCCTGGTGAGATCCAAGATCCTTGGCTCTAGACACTTCCCCGGAAATGTTCTGCCCCGCCAGCTTGCCTGGGTCTTGCTCTAACTGCTCTTTACTCTAACTATTCCTCTACTCTCCTTACGAATATGCTTGCAAAGATTTTAATATGTTCTAGCAGCTTGAAATAGACAATTTCTTAAAAAAAAAAAAAAGAATAAAAGAAAGAGATAGAGAGAGAGAAAGAAAGAAAGAGAGAGCAATAACCCCTTCAAAGAAACCACATCTTTGACAGTATTGTTATATTTCCTTGGGTCATATAGTGCCTGATTCAAAGTCTTTGGGTTAATAGTCTTTGACTTCTTTGATGTTGGATCATGACGGTAGCTAGTTACTTTTCCTCCTCCAACTTAGAATATATTGGGCTATTTAATTCTTTTAATTTTTAATTAATACCTGGTATTTGGGTTAAGAACCAGAAATATCTGAGAAAAGAGTTACCTAGTAAAATGAACATATAGTTGAAAAAAATCATCCTGTGCAGAATTTCATCTAATATTAGATCTGGAATGAGAGTTTCTGGATACTTTGTCCAAGCAAAACTTGGGTAATGAGAGCCTTGTACAAGTATACTACTTATACCGGAGTGTTTAATACACTTGTGTTCTGACATATATTTAGGTCTCAGAGTTGCTTCAATACAAAGTTGGTTGTAATACAATACTGGAAACCTCTTCTTCAATATAAAAGGTCAGAGTAGTTCTAATTTGACAATTCATTAGATAAAGGGCTTTTTCCATTTCTTCAGCTTACAAAAATAATTCTCATGCAGGAAAATGCAACCCCAATCAACATTTTAGCTAAAGAAGGACAATATTATGAGATATAATAACAAGGTAGCTTGTCACTGATGCATTACATTCCCTGACAGCTGTCAGAATTATATAAACTACCATTCTTCACTTCAGCCTTTACTTGCACTACTTATGAAATTCATAAGCTCAGTCTCCTTCCTTGCTTGAGTATCCACATTTTCCTCAGAGAACATTTAAAAAAAAAAAAAAAAACAAGAAAAAGAACTGCAGTCAGAGTACACCAGTTTTCTGTGTCACATACAGAGAAGGGGGATGAGTTTAATTTGCACAGGACAAAGAATTTAATCACACAGTAACTTACTCTCCCATTCCTCCCTTACTGTCAGGGCACAGGTCACCCAGCGCTGGGTGGCATCTGGCTTGTGTGGCAGCGGATGTGACTAATACGACCCCTGCATTGTCCGAGATGTGAGCAACATAATGAACACAGCAGGTCAATGTAATTCTTGCTGCTAAGAGAGTTGAGCACTGGGCTCTTGGTTTTGGCCTTTGCATCCTTCTCCATCCCACTTCCTGTCACTTCACTTCCATATCTCCTTTGATTATTGGCTCATTATTAGAGCCTTGCATCCTCATTTCTAGCTCCCGTGCCCAATCCTTCTCCTCAGCTCCCCATCTGGCTTCGGCACCTCATGAGGTCTTAGAGCCAGCCTGTTGTTCCGTCCGTCTCTCTCCCTGTTGCCAGATGCGGCCTTTTAGCAGCTTGGCCATCCCGATCTGCTGTGTTCTGCCACGCTGGTTCCTACCGGGGCTCTGTGGTAAATCTTGTGCTTCTGCCCTGGTGGCCCTGAGCGCAGCAGCTCTGGTCGGGCCCCGGTGCACAGGGCCATGCACTTGCTAGCAGGCCCCGCTGCAGCCCTGGGGTGCTGCTGAGGGCCAGCACCTCGCCGCACGCGTGCCACAATCAGGCGGAGGGGTTTCACGGCCAGGGCTCGCTCCATGGAGCACGCGTAAACCGAGCGTTTTCGGAGTGGAATGCAGGTAGGGTTTTCT
Organism: Crypturellus undulatus; assembly: GCA_013389825.1. NCBI lineage: Eukaryota > Metazoa > Chordata > Aves > Tinamiformes > Tinamidae > Crypturellus > Crypturellus undulatus. The sequence goes on along the minus strand of VWPW01012073.1, from coordinate 296,732 downwards.
TGTAACTTCAAAAATCATGTCTTTTCCCCAGAAGTTCCCCAGAAGGACACTTCAGCTGGTAAACTTCAAGTCCTTATCAAAAATGTAGCTTTTCAGAAGAAGATGTATTTGTATTTTGCTAATTCAGGAAAAAAATTATCTTCCACATAGTGTTGGCACTGGGCTCAGTAGTAGGCTCTAGTATGGAACATGACCAGTCCCAATAAACAGGCTCAAAACAGAGGTTGAGAGGGAAATCCTAAGAGGCTACTGCCTCTGCTGCCTGCTTCCCCTACTAACAGGATCACCTAGTAAAGACGTGCAGTCTATCCCACTGCAGGTGTGTTTGGCCAAGCCTTTTATGATGGGGAATGGCTGGGAGACACAAGAGAACTCCATGGTCCTATTGCCCAGGTACCCAGCTCTACATCCCCCTGCAGTCCCCCTGCCATCGACCCTGCACTTGGAGAGATGTTTCACTGGAGGTGGTCAACTTGGCTCCTGCTTGCAAAATCCAGCCCTTCCCATGCACCGAGTCAAGTCCACCGACAAAAGTAGTTGCTGGAGCAGCAGTGTGGTCGATGGATGTGTTTTCATTCTTATGTGGTAGTTTCTGGCTTTAGCAGAAACAAATGTGTTTGTAAAAGCTGTGGACATGCTCTTACAGAGAAACATATGATGTTATCTTTTTTCCATAGTTTAATCCCTGCTCATGTTGTTCAAATACTGTCAAGAATAAGATGAGGTGAGACAGCACTACCTAAATCTTCTGGATTTAACTTTGTGCTGAAGATAGCACAGATCTAAACATTCATCTGACTTTATAGAGCAAGGCACTGTGAATTTCTGCCACCAGTCTGGGTTGGTGGCATGTGCTCGCAGCAGTGTCAAGCCCATGGAGGTTATTTCTGTATTAGAATGCCTTTGAAGTTCTTTTTATGCCTTTGAAAGCCTAAAGAAAAATGTTACTCCGACCCACTTAGGCTTTTCTTTCATTTTAATCATCTTTCCCACCCCGAGATCTGTGGGTGGTCACACCCGCGCTGTCCGAGCAGCTTGTACATACACTTCCAATAAAAACCTTGTCAGTAGATCTGCAGGAACTGGTTACCAAGGGAAACTTCTAACAGGGAGCGGACGTCCTTCTCCCTCCCCCTCGCCCCGCGGCTCCCGTTGTGTGCGCACGTTCGCCCGCTTCGCTGCGAGCTCCCGGGGCCGCGGTGCTAACGCAGAGCTATCCAGCAGCACAAAAACCTCCCTCCTGCTGGGTGGCCTCCCAAGCAGATGTCCGGCTTAGTTTTGGGATGGATCCTAATACTGCAGTCGTGTGAGAGTCGCATCTTTCTGCGTGAATATTCCTTCTCATGCCGTCCCACAGTTTTTAGTGTGAATACAACTATGGGAGTTTGGCAAATAGAGAAGGTAAATGTAGTGGTATGCAGGCATTTCCCCCTGGTCCTTTACTAGCCATGTACTTAAAGTCATTTCTCTTGTAGCAACTTAGGGAGCAGTTGATTGTATAAGACAGATTTTATTAACTCTAATGTAGCTGTTGATGAATGAAGTGGAGATTAAATAAATGCCTCCACGCTGTGCCTTAGGGGCACGATACATTACAGTTAGATTTGAATGTGAAGAAAAAAACATCCTAAAATCAAAAGTTATCCCAGCTTTGTCTGTGCATGACACAACTGGTCAATTTAAAACTGAAATGACACCTAACAACCCCCCAAATTTAGCAGTCAAAAAGCTTAGGTAGAACTGGATTCGGGCATGCAAAATGAAGCGATCCCATTCACCACTGGAAGAAACTCTAAAAATAAGTAAATGGTAGTAAAATATTATTTTGTTGATTTTATTGACTTCTCTGTGTTTTTAATTTCTCCCACAGACACTGTCACATGAAATCTATGGGACTGTAGATGAGTCTTGTAAACTTTACTAATTAAATAGCACTTCATTTCATGCATAGTTCTGTTGAAAAACATCATAAAAACTCTACACTCTTGTTTCCATGATATGCTTTGATGCCATTTGTTTCATAGGATATCTCAGACCGATTTATTATGCTGTACTTGCTCAAAAGCATTTCAGAACTAATGATGGTTCACAAGAGAGTTACATGCAGCTTGTAAAATGAGGAAAAACTATATAGAGTACCTATGTGAACAGTTTTTGTAAACTAAAAAAAATACATTCTTTTTCCATAACTGTGATATAAGAGGGAAAAAAATCATATTTCAAGTACTTGCAAGAAAATCTCTTGTGCTTAAGCAGCATATTGCATCTGTTAAGCAGAGGCATAAAGATTTAAATATTTGATACTTAGAGCTTTACAGAAATACTAGCTAAAACGTGCAATTTAAGAGTACAAACTAATTGCCAGAGAAGGAAAGGGAAGAGACATAAAATTTTCCATGAATGTTAAACATCTTGCCACAAGATCATTATGTTACTAAATTCAATTAAGTATGCTGTCGAAAAAGTTCTGGATCGAGCTTCTGAAGCACAGTTAAAAGTTGTTAACCAATTAAAAGTTAACCAATCTTCTATCAATCTATCTTAGATCCTCAGGTTAAAATAGTACTATAGTTTGTCATCCCCATGCAAATACAAGCAGGTTAAATACTTCTCTTTTATCATGCTTTGGCTGTAGCAGAAATGTGAATTAAACCTTGCAGCTGAATAGCAGGAGAAGCCAGGTATTGGGTTTTGGTACTTACGGTCCTTAAATGCGAGGGCAGGGTCTCTGTGAGGGAGAACTTGGGCAATGATGCGCTGCAGGGACTCCCAGGTCCTGTCCATGGCGAGGCTGTGTCTCGGGCAGGCGCTCGCCAGCGCTCCTCATGCCTGAGGCCGGCCCGCGCGGGGCTGCCTCGCTGCCCTTCCTCGATGCCCCGCGCTCCTGGAGGGTCTCCAATCAGGCCGTGCCTGGCGGGGGTCCAACGCCCCCCATGGCTTACGGTGCGCACGGAGCCCCCGTGGGCTGCTCCGCAGCGCTGCCTCCCGTCCAACACACCCAGCTGCAGGCGAGGCCAAGCGCGCGTCCCCGCCGCCGCCGGCACGGCCGGGCAGCCCCGCGCCCCGCGCCCCGCAGAGCTCAAGCACCTGCCTGCGGGCGGGCGCCGCGCTATGACAGTGCCAGCGCACTGGACTGCTCATGTACAGCAGGACCTGCGGGCTGTGGGGGTCCGAGGCGCCGCAGAGGCGCTGCAGTCAAGAGATGGGTATAGATGTGCTGGCAAAAGATTGAAGCAGCAGCGCAAACAGACAGCTGTTTTACAGGTGTAGCATCTGCTTTTTTGTCTTCGTGCTGAGTGAGGAGTGTGTTTGTAGCAGCCATAGGCTATATAAACTGGTGTCGCTTTGCTGGTACAGAATACCTTTATTTCTGTCCAACTGAAGTCTTGCTGATTTGGGGAAAAAATTCAAAGTGAGATGTATTCCTTAATGACTGTGCTTTTTTTTTTTTTTTTTTTTTTTTTTTTTCCCCACATTCCTACACAAAAACTTGCATCTTTGGATGCAGCAGGTGGGAGATGTTAAACAGCTCTGTACCCAAATAATTTAAGTTTTAACATGTGCTGTTGCATCTGTTGCGTGTACGTGGTACAAACAATATTTATCTGCTCTCTATTCATGTTCAAATCTTGTTTGGCTGCAAACATGTGCACCCAAGCTATTACCTTGTGTGCTTTTTAAAATGACACATTTTAAACCAATTTTGTTATAACTCACACATTCCTGACTGCTCAATATGTGGATTTTTTAAGACTTGTCAGGAACGTTACTGTCTTAACCTCTACATTTCCCTAAGTTCACTCTAAATAAAGTAAACTTTGTTTCATATGTGGACATTCAAACAGAGTGAGTACTATGAAATTCATTCTATGTGTAAACTTCATTGTGACCTTTGATGACTTCAGATATTTCAGGAATTCTACTGCTTGCAGGGGAAAAGAAAAAAAGAGACTTAATAAAGATATATTAAGCTGTAACTTTGAGGTTTAGTTCCTCCCTCACTAGCTCAGGTCTCAGAAGAGTCTAGCATGGCAGGGTAAGTGGAAATGATAACTTACAGCCATCCATTAGACTAGCTTTAAAAGAGTTAATGGGTGCTTTAAAGGAACACTTTGAAAATAAACAGCATACATTTCCACCACCCTTTCTTATGTGATGGAGCTGAATCAATCTCTGCAACCTTTGTATATTTTTGGAACCAAACACCCAGACAGACTTCAGATTGCACATTAAAAACTCACTCACTCAGAAAAGCTCTACATTAGAAAAAAGATATATTTTTTTCCTTCATGTACACAGTTAAATTCATTTATTTAACTTTTTTACTGCTGCTAAAAATAAGCATACATACCTAGATTTCAATCACCTATGCGTAAGACTTAATTGAGCTGCCTTTTGTCAACCTCTTTCCATGCAGCTCTGATGGTGCAGTGAAGCTCACTTACCTATCTATTTGTTGCATTGCTTGAGTGACCCACTGTGCTTACATTTAAGACCATATGTTACTGCTGGCTGAGACCACAGCACACTGTTCCAGCAATCAAACAAAAATTTAAAACTTCAAAAGCAAGCGCATGCTGCAAGACAGGATGGAGGCTATAACTCTTCAATAGGCTACAACCCAAATGAGGTATCAAGCATACCAGGAACACAGAGCAGAGCAGATATTATCAGGCATGTGAGCACAAAACCAAAGATCAAATTCCAAGTTACTCATTTCCCCAGGCAAATAAAACAGATTTAAGATGTTCCAAAAACAAGAGAAATTAAACGCTTGTTGGTTTGGCCTTCCTAAGAAGTGCTCCATCTTACAGTCTGAGCAGATACACTGGCTGGAAGGTTAAAACAGCCAAAGGAAAAACTGCTCTGTCTTGCTATGGTCTTTCCAGTGCTCACAGTTTTCTTCTTCAAATAAATGATGTATTAAAAAGAAAAAACAAAAAACAAACAAACATGCAGTCACCATCTTATTTTATTAGTTGAAATACCTTGCTTAAAATATCTTTGTTTTTTGATAAGGTCTTCAAAAGGCACAAGGAAATTACCAACTGGAAGTCAGTGTAATATTTTTGAATACAAAAGTTCCAGAATCATCATCCTTGTGGTTGGTAAGGGATTAGATACAAAGGAACTAAGCTTACCTGCAACTGCAGAGGCATATTCAAAAATCTGTGTGCTTGCCAGGTTGGTACAAAACTGATTTTATTACTTGTCTTTCTGGGCAAGATTTATATACGAAGGCTTGGAATGAAGGGAAAAGAATTGAAAATTGTTGAGCTCAAACTATGGGTATTTACATATGGTTTGCTGGTGTCTGTACAGATACAAAAGATATCTTGGCATGTTAACTATTTCAGTACTGACTGCTATCAGGTTCGTATTTTTCTGATATTTAATTAAACTAAGGAAGTATCTTTTTATAATGTAAAACAGCAGAACTTTAAATTTTAATTTCATATCCCTGCAAAAATTGTTCTTAAGGTGGAAGGGAAAATTCTAAGAGGAATCCTCTGCACTGCAAGATTTTCAACCTCACTAACACCAAAAATCCCTTTATAACAAGATTTGGAATTACTCTAGTTTATTTCCTACCTGATACCCCCCATTCCGTTTAAATCACAGGCACTGGTTTTAACAAGAAATACAAAACAAAATCTCAAAATCCAATCCCAGAAACCAGAATGACGTTTAATAGCTTTGGAAAATAACATTCCATTGTATAAAAGGGCTACTGCTCCAAAACATAATTATTTCAAATGTGTATGAATTATGATGTTCTAAAGGAAGTTTTCATAAATTATCCCCAGAAACTAGCTGCATCCAAACTTGACTTAATGTTTTGCATATTTTCTCGACGCTGTTTGGTGTAAATATTTGCCTCTCCTTTTTGCAGTCGCCGCCTCAGAGCAGCCTTCTGTGGCTTGGTTAGCTGCCGTTTTATCTTCTGTTTTACCAGTTCCTACAAACAAATAAATATAGTATTAATACTTTCTGAAGATCATCTAGTACTAAGGCCATCTTAGTATAAGAGCCATATACAGTCCATATAGCTACATATAGTAAAAAAAAAAAAAAAAAGCCATTATTTAACAGTTTTGGCTGAAAATTCATGTGGATAATGATCCGAACTCAGGCTGCTGCATTGATCATATGAGATGTATACTTGTGTTTCTTGTCTTGGAAAAAAAAATAAATGTTTCATTTTTCTAACACTATGTTACAAAAATCATGCAGAACTCTTTATCTTTGATATAAAATAACTCATATCACCATGAACAGTTGCACAGAATGCATCTTTCTTTCCCTCGGTTCTTCGCATTTAATCAATGAGTTCTTTGGAAATAATAAAAAATAAAAAAAGGTAAAATCTCTTAAAAAAATCCCAGAAGAAAAACTGATCAGAATTAAAACTCTTAAATTAATGTCTTCTTTTGTCAGATAGGTAGCTGTCATTCTGTGCTTTTAATAGGCAGAACCCTGGAGGAAGGCTGCTTTACTTCTCTCCTGTTGTCAAGGATAGCAGAAAAATTTCTTGCTGGTTTTTACAAAAATCTGAGCGAAACAGATGTCTGGAATCTCTGAAAGGTATGTAATCAAAATTTAAATTCATCAAACTTTACTGCTCAACTGCAGCACGCAAATCTCACTAGTCATGGGCATCCTAGGCCTAACTAACAATTTAAATGCTTCAGAGTGAACAGATTTACATTTTTTTTTAATTTAACTTTTTGGACAGTTCACATCATTTCCTCTAAATTAGAACTGTCTTTATAAAGATTTGTACCGGCACAGCACGATACACCCCGTTTCATCTAGAACAGCTTATTTTCCATAATTCACGACACAGTCTTTTCAGGATAGTCTGCAAGTTATGAATGTACCTATTGCTGTTGTTATATGCCTATAAGAATTCTTTCTACATGTTTAATTTTAAATATTTTTATGCTCTTTTTTAACGTTTTGTCCCCTGAACGGAACGTAAGCTGCATAAACAACAGAAATGCTAGCAGCAATTATAGGCATTGTCTCTAGACCTGTAGGTCTTAATGCAGTGCATTCTTTTGTATTTTGATATTTATCATACTTTTTAATGTTAATTAGCCCATTAAACTTCCCCTTTCTTTAGGTCTAACACTCAAAAGTTCAAACATGATCCCATAATGGACAGAAATCTTATTTTCACTTAGCATAAGAGCATGTATGGGGTCAGTTACTAAGTGTTAGGCATAATTTTGCAGGTTGCAGAGTTGTTTGTGTGGCTCACTGTCTAGAAAGCCTCTCCTGCTACTGTGTTTCTTTCTTTTGGGACAGAATATGAGCTAGGTACATGCTCTCTAGGTATATCTCATGTGTTTTGTGGGTACCTACAGAATAAACGAACATCCCCTAAGCACTCGCACACCTTTCTCAACATTTTGACCATTGCTGCCACCAAGTGGTATAGGAGCATGATTTCAAGGCATTTTCTCCCTAAGCCTTAATAACTTTTTTTTTTTTTTTTTTTTTTTTAAAGAAATGGTGTAGACTTGCTCTAATTAACTGGAAAAAAGCTAGAGACCTCTGGGCAGACCCTGGGGGCTCTCATTTCCCTCACTGCACAGTTCTAACCCAACTCCCTGTCTCTCTGGGAAGAACCAAGGCCACTTTCTAGAACAAGACCTGCGATGACTAACACTGATATCTGTTTTCTTCTCACACAAAGTCCTACAAAAATGTGTTAGCCAACACACACGTGCTGTATGTATGCAGGTAACCTTAAGTTATATTAAAGATAAGGCAATAAATTTATCTTAAAAAAATAAAAACCAAACATTCTATGAATATTATAGCTAGTCAGAGGCACCTTGTCAAAGACAAAGAATTCACAGAATTAAACACACTACTTAACAAGATGTAGTAAAGCCTCTTTTTAGAAGCCTACTGATGCAGTAAGTAGCAGACCCGGGATTTAAGAGACTGTTTGTATATGAGAATAATGAAGCCTAACTAAATAATCACTCTTTTTTATCACTCTCATACATTTTTATAAATACTATCAACTGTATGCCATTTATGGTAGACTAACAGAGTAGACTAGAAAATAATTATAATTACCGGTGGAATGGTTGAACAGCTCCCAACACTGCTGACTGATGTGATACTTTTAGTTCGGGTTCTGTGCTCATTAATGTGACTCATACTCTCTTCATTTCTAAAACACATAAGTGGATATGTTATTCTTTGCAGCAAAATAAATATCTTTTGCCTTTTATGGTCGTCTTCTGAAAATTCCCACCACAAATCTGAGTATTACAGAAAAGTTACATTTAAAATCTTTAACTCTTCGAAACATGTGTTTTATGACTTGATAAATCTAATCATAAGAGTTATTCAGAAGTAGTCCTTGAACACCACAAAGTCCTTCACTATTATTATCAACTACAAAACAAAACAAAACAAAAAAAAACCCAAAACACACAAATAAACAAACAAACCAAAACAAGAGAATGAGGGTGGATCTAGGTGTTACTTCCACGACTTCTTTCACTGGATACTACACTGTGAGACAACTGACTGATCCCACTAAGCAGCATGACATATACAGTATACTACCCATCAACGGGTGATCTAGCATGAGAACAACTGGAACAATATTCACACCAATGTTAGGAANAAAAAAAAAAAAAAAAAAAAAAAAAAAAAAAAAAAAAACATGTTCAGTCTTCAGTTTAAACCAGAGTAAATGAAGAACAGTCACTGCTGAATTAATTTGAAGATGCTCATTTATTGCAGTAGGGAAGAAAATAAAACCTCCTAGGCAAGTAATGTTAATTTTTACCTGTATGGCCTGAATTGCTTGTTTAATGTTGACAAGTCAATCAGATCAGGGCATTCATCTTCCTTGTCCACGTCATCGGGGCCTTCTCCTGCACCTATCTGATTTTGAACTTCAACAGCATTTTCAGTTATCCTTTTTTCCTCAGTAAAATCAGTTACAGAACTCTCTGCATCATTATTCATGTTCCAAAGCGTAGGCTGCCCTTCAACTTGTTTTAAGGCAGAACTCAACTTTGACATACTCAGCCCCTCTGTATTTTCACTACTTTCAGTCGTATTAGACTCTTCACTGCAATTCATCAAGCCTTTACAGGAACTGCTTTCAGAGAAATCATCCACTTCATTCAAGTCTGCATTGTTGTCTTTATCTGAGCTGAGAAGGTTGAGTGTAGACTCAGCATCTTCTACAAATTCTGATAGGCCTGTTTTATGATCCTCCTCATCAGGACCTGCTGGGTAAAGCAGTTCATCATCTTCCTGCATTTCTTTTGTATAGCCACTGGCAGCAATCTCAATATCAAGAGAACACTCTCTCCTGAGGAAGAAGTACAAACAGGTTTCTTTTAATATGTGAAATCACTGTACTAGTAATACACTTCATTCTGGATTAGAAAATACTATTATGTTTCACTGTAATATTCAGATAAGCATATTCTGTTGTAACATATGATGCACAATAGGAGAGTACTGAGCTTTAGATAAATCAGTAAACAGAGCATAGCCTGGCAGTAGCACACATCTACAGAAGGAGATTCCATCTCTGCAGTCAGCATGTGTTTATTTACTTAAGGTAAAAGATTTGGTCTTAGTTGGAATATAATGTGACTGCAAGATCAAATTACATTTATGCACAGAAAACAATAAGGGGTACACTGACATTCACACATGAATGCAAGGCATTCCCTCTTACAGCAGGAATGACTCATGTGGCTTTTTATACCTGATATCCTGGAAAGTTGGAAAGAGTTCACTCTCATAGTTGAAACGTTTCTTAAAGAACTCTTTAATACATTTAACATCTCTATCAAAATACCTGAAAAATACAGAGTTGTAGAAATACAATGTTAAGGTAATGAAATTTATTTCAGTGATCAACTTTTCCCCTGAAAATCCTGTATTTTTTAATTTTATTTAAAAATTAATGGTCTAATAGTGATCTCTCAAGCAAAAGCTAGGGAGATAAACTGTAGACAAGCAGTTTATTCCTGCATGAAAATACACCATTCTGTTTGAGAACCAGTTAACTGAATATTTATCCTAGAGACATTTCTCCCCATTCATAAAACTAAACAGAACTTGTCATATTTGTGTCAAGTGATAGCAATTATAGAAAAAAAATATAAACAGACTTATGAAACTAAGGAGTTATGTTTGGCCATTTGCTGTTATCATCAATTACTACATTTACTTTGAAAACATCAGTCATCCAGAAGTTTCCACCTACCATTCAGCATTTGGATGTGACGTTGATATCATCTGAGGGAAATCAATCATGGTGACACGGTCATCATCATCTAATATGAGATTAAACTCATTGAAATCACCATGGATTAAACCATGATTAGCAAGCTTTACAATTAGATCCATTAATTCACTGTAGACAGAGGCAGGATCTTCCATTTCACGCACTTGACACCTGAAGTTAAATAAAAGAGAAATACCCAGTACTTTCAAAACTTAAATGAAATATAAACTAGATTAAATACATCTTGGGAGGATAACAGGGTGATTCAGGGTGGAAGGGACCTCATGAGATTTCTAATCCAACCTCCTTCTCTCAGTAGTAGCACTAGGTCTTTCTGCAGTCAAAGAGATAAACCTCATTACATTTTCTAACACAAAAAACTATTTTCTAGACTAACTTACAACAAAACGCTTTAAAACCCAAACCTATATTAGTGAAAGTAAGTAGCTTGACAGGGCACAATAGGAAAATACAGATCCTCATCTCTTTACAAGCAGCCTAAAAAAGAAGGCAGTTCCTTTGTCACAGTAAGCACATCAAGAAGTCAGCATTTACAGTTACTTCATGAGCTATTTTGGTCTAAATGTAGTACTACAGTGTTTTAAGAATTAATCATTTTCATATAATACAAAAGAAGTACAGGGGAAGCCAGCAGCTTTGTAACAGACCACTATCTAAAATCTTGATACTAAATGTTGGTACTAAAACTAAATGATAATACTTTACATAGCCGTAAGTCCATATCATAAAATATCACAATCCTTTCTTGAACATAGAAGTCATGCTAACTGCTTCTTTTTAGATATGAGCACATTTGAAATAATTCTCTACATCTGCAGCCTCTCCTTCAAGTCAGAGCAGGATGAAAAGGGATAGCACAGTAAACTTTCACTGTGATGTCCACCTGGAATTAAAGTGCTTCACCTACAGCACAAATATGTAATTATTTAATAAAAAAAGAAGTTGGGTGAGAGAATATAGTGCATTTTAAAGGCATTTCTTCTTCCACATTACTCTTCAATTCACTTAAGTTTTGAGATTAGTCTCTTTTAATTAAAAATGCCATTATGGATAGACTGTTATGTCAGAACACGACCTGCTTTGTTTTAGAACTGATACTTTAAATCTCTGGGTAAACCCCTAAATTATTTTAGATTACACCAACTGTGGAAACTTGTGCAAAAAAAACAAGCTATCTATTCACCACCAAGCTTCAACGATATTTAATGTTTCTAGGCATTGAACAACTCAAGGTAACATTCTCTGAAGCAACAAAAATAAAGCAATCAGCATACGTGATATTCTAGGTTACACAAAGCAAAGAAAGAATTTTTTTTAAGAAGTTGTAAAAGGGTGAATTGTAACCTTAGCTGAATTACTACAGCAAGAGAGCTGAAGACAAAGAAAGACCACTACACAGAAGTTACAGATACACTGTTTCTATGTAGCAAATAGTTGTCATGTTCACCTGTGCCTGGCTGCTCTTTCAATCCATTCCATACTTACATATCAGCCTATTTCAGCAATTTCTTTGAACAAAAGAACTACCACCTTCTTTGATTATAGAGCTAACAGAAAGAAAGCTGCAACTAGGCAGAAGCCTAATGTGTGTGGGCTGCAGAGCAACATCCATCAAGGGGAAGCCACAGCTCACCCATACACCAAGGAAAAAACACCCACCCTGCTACCCACTGAACATAGCACGGTCAGGGTTTCTGTTACACAGAGGAGTCAAGCTTCAGTACTTACAAGGGATAACCACTTATAAGTTCCATAACTACTGCATGCCTGTTGTAGTCTACTGGTTTTGGAACAGGAAACTTTCTGTCATGCAAAGCCTGGAAAGAGACAACAATACGTTGAAAATTTACATAAATGTTTAAGGAAACATTACATACATTAGCGAACTCCCATCTGTACTAAGCAATAAATACTCTTGGGGGAGCAGCACAATGCAGATTTATCCGATGCTAACTAAGGGCATCAGAGTACAAGCTCAAGAAGCTCATGACAGCCCTCTGAATTTTCACTGCAAAGACAAATCACATTCATAGATTTAGACACTAAATATGCTTCTATCTTGTCCACAATTGAATTATCTGGCATCTAGAGGAAAAAAAATACAGAATGGGAAAAAGACAGAATCTAGACTAATAGCCTAAATAATCAACAACCATAACTAGAAATAGTGTGACAGGCATTGAAAAAAGATACCATATTTTAGATTGCTGGTAATTCAGTTCTGTCTGGTTTGTTAACTCAGTAAACTTAGAGTTTCTGTAAGGCAGAAGTTCATTTCTTACATTCTAATAGCCAGTATTGCACCACATTACAGATTAATGAAGTCATAACGATGCTTTCCTATTAGCCTTTTCTGATGCAAAGTTTGTCACTCAATGCACCATAGCAATATAAATTTAGCTTTTGTTACTTAAATCTTACGCTGTTTTCAATTTTTAGCATGTCTTCAATCTTCTCTGCATCTAAAAGCCACCCACCTTCATGTAGGCAAACTCCTTCATTGCTGCTAGCCGGGATAAATACAGCCATGACATTTTATGCCTGTGCTTGTGGTAGTCACGTTTATTTTTCAGGTTGCGAAAGGAAGTTCTTCCAAGCCTGTGCAGCTTCAGTGCAAACTGTTGCTCCTCTTCATTTGCAACAATATAAATATCTGGGAGACAAAAGAAATAAATGACATGTTCCAATAGTTTTAACACTACTTTAACCTCCTATCTCATTTTTAGGTGGGACAAGAAAAGCTAAGGTTATCTTTTTGTAAAAATAGTTCAAAGCTCTTCACTAAGCACCAGACAAAAGCCACCTGCCTGTGAAATTTCCTTTGAAGTGACCATACAAAAATTACACAGAATGGTTAACGGATAATCTTCTGAAGAAAATAGAAAATAAAATGCAGCCAGCACCATCATGCAGTATTTCAAGCAGTGACCCATAAACCTTCAATATTTGACAAACTGGTAAGAAATTTTACTCCCTTTCTAGAAAGAAGCGCCATTACATCTCTCTCTGCTTAAGAAATATTCAAAACATTTTCCAGGTTACCTGACTCTTTACCAACGCCCATCTGGTTTCCAATGGAAGCGATAACTTGCCGGGAAGACAAGGCCTTCAAAGCGAGGTAGTCATAGCCCGCGTTGGTCAGCCGGTAGCCCTGCACAGCTAAACAGGAATAAAGGGCAGAACGTTTTACACTTTACTAGGTATGCACTACGTACGTTCAGAATGACCCTGACGTTGGTTTATGTTATTTCAGGTGATGGCAGGGAAGGCCCCCCCACTCACTCTTGGTGCGCTCGTAGGCCACGAGCTTGTGCTTCGCCAGCTCCCGCAAGGTTTTGTTGCAGCCCCCGTGCTTCAGGCTGGCGATGGTGGCGACGAGGCTCGCGGGGACGATCTCGTGGTTCTTCATGCCCATCTCCACCTGCAGACACAGGCCGGGTCAGGCCGCGCGGGCCGCGCCGGCGGCGCAGCCGCCCGCTCACCCATCCGCGCGCGCCCCGC
>VWPW01012073.1:114547-282824 GCA_013389825.1 Crypturellus undulatus | reverse complement strand
CGCCCTCCGCTCACCGCCGTGAGCGCCCTGAAGTGCTCGCGGCGCAGGTAGCGCAGCGCCACCGCGCTCAGCTTCCCCATGGCGCCCGCCCGCCTGCCGCGCCTGCGCACAGCACAGCACAGCGCCCCGGCGCGCCTGCGTGCAGCGCTCAGCTGGCGCCGCCAGCGGATGGGGCCGCTCCTGGCAGCTGCATATCCGTCCGCCTTTTCGGCCGCCCCAGCCGCTTGTGAAGGCGCGGCGGGAGGCGAGAGGCAGAGCACGGTGTCCTGCGCTGCCCTTCGCCGCGTTGCCGGTGTCGGGTTTAGCTGGGGCCGCTCCCCGCCGCCACCGAGAGCGCTGCATGCACCTGCCAGGACCGGCTGCCTCAAGAGGCGCCCGCTCGAGGCGCGAGGCGCCGTAACGGCTGTAGCGGCCGCGCGCGGCGGCGCCTCCGGTACGGGCAGACGGAGCGAGATGTGCGGGGGTGCTCTGGGGGGCCTGGGCGCTCTGCGCTGTTATCCTCGCAGCGCGCTTCCTATAGCGATCTGGGCGCCCCTCCCGCGGTGTGGCCTCCGAAAGAGTCATTTAAATACCCAGTTTGGTGCGTAATGCGCACAAGAATATTTTCCGTTTAAATATATCTGTATAGTCGTTCCTGAGGCCTAGTAGTACCGATGTCCACCATCTCTGCGGAGAGGCACAATCTCTGGGCCTCTCGGCCTATGCTTGGCTCTTCATTTTGATCAAAACGTGCATATTCCTTCAGTAAGGTTTTTCCCTGCCCACCCTGGATTTTTTTTTCTTTTTCCTCTTCCAAGCTGCATGATGGAGAGGTGGTATTTTAAGCTCATGTTTACACATTGAGACATTTTTTACTGTTTTGTTAGTAACAGTTCTGCATTTTTTGTTCACTTGCAGTGGTGAGAGCCTAACAAATCCTGTAACCCTGTAGTGCTAATGGTGTCCTGGACCTCTTGAACTCAATTATTTTATAAAAATGCTGTTGTGAACTTTTACCTTTTTCTTCTATGTCTTTCATGGTGAAAAATGGTGAAAAGCACTTTTTCTGTTAAGTTGAAGCATTTTTTTTTCCTTCCTCTCTTAAGGCCTTTCTTAAGAACATTTAAAAAATTAAATTGCTAAATGTTCCACTCTTTCAAGATGCAAGATAGTGTATGTGTTTTTTACACTAGTTTATGGTACAGACCTTTTAGCTCCAAAGAATGGCATCTTTGATGTTGAAATTCTGTAGGATAGTAGTTATAAGCCAAATTAACAGGTGGGTTTGCCTCAATCCATGGGTTTCAACCTTCCTCCAAACTCCTCATCCTTTTTGTTGAAACCAGAGCCTCATAACAGTTACAGTGCAGTACCTGATGAAGAGTGAGGGTAAACAATTATAATTTATTATTATAATAATTATAATAATTATAATTTATTAGCTCTTGTTCTGTATATGTATTGGAACAGACAGACTTGTCCAGGATGGTTTTACTTGATTTATTCTACATCTTTTTCTCAAAACTTCCCCTGCACTGTGTCTGTATGGTTTCTTACTCCCTGCTACCTGTCCACTCTTGCTTGCAGGTGTTGCCCGTCACATGGATGGGCGCAGCTGTCAGTTGTAAGGCAAACAGTGCCTTGCACTGCTCAGGATCTGCATCTCTTGGTTTGTTGTCTGGCATCCCTTGAGCAAGGTTTGTTAGTAGCCCCGAAAGCCAGGTTATATCTGTATCCGTAAAATATTTCTGCTTGGAACACTGAGAGCACGTGCCTGTGGGGTAGGTTTCCAAATAGTGAGTTTCCAAATAGATAATTCAATCTCAAGGTGAGAAAGAGGACATTCATTCTACTGATGGTTAATTAGAAGGTCTGCAGTTTGAATAACACTATCCAGAATTTCGTGTTCGTGGCTTTTGACAAGGAATGATAAAGTTTTGCTCTGGTCTGGAGAATATTTAAGAACCTGCATGTTAAAACACTTTCTGGTATGAGTTACTGCTACTATGCTTAGGATTCTAGCTGTGGCACATCTTGTGAAATATTCTTAATGTAACACCACTCCTTTACAGCACAGAAACATTTTGGACTTGCACGGAAGAGACACCTTGAAAGTTGAACTCAGAATCTAAGGTACTAAATTTGCCATCAAAAAAAAAAGAAAAAAAAAAGTTTAAGGGAGTCTTTTAAAAAAAAATCCACATGAGCTTAAGTCATGAGTTTAACCACAAAAAACACACGCTCTCTAGAAATCTGCATAGATGTAGCAGAATTAATGAAAACTATAAAAGTATGATTATTTTTGACTGGGTAGTTTACTTCTAAGGGGATGCTGATTTTTATTATGAAATATGTGCATTGAAACACTGCTTTTTTAATATATATTTCTGAATATTGTAGCTTCGACATGTGTGTATATAAATAGATACAGATGATAAGTGTGGGGGTAGAAGGGGCCCATGTTTGTTTTTTAAAAAAAAAAATCTAACGAATAGCAGAATCTATGCCAAGTATACAAATCCTACACATTCCTTTTTGAAGGTAGGTTTATAAATCCAAAGCTCTTGTTGAAAGTAAGGCTTGAACAGTGCAGTTCATATACTAGGCTCTTTCATAGCAGTGTTAGGAAACTAACAGTTCTCAAAATACATATGAATGCTTATGATTTTATTGCTGCAGGTGTCCCTTTTCAAATGAAAATTAGTAATAACTCTTCAGGGAATAGACTTTGGTAGTGTTACAGTTCCTAGTTTAGTTAGCTGCTAGCGTGTCTGAATTGCTAAAAAGAAAAAAAGTGTTTACTATATGTATATAATAAGCCCACAGCAATGCCCATATGTCACCTGCATGTTTATATCTGGAATTTCAGAGCAGCACTTGGCATTTGTCAGGGTCGTGTTTGGTAACTTCATGCTTCAACTCAGCTGGTGGTCACACAGCTTGCCCTGCATCAGAGCTGTAGCTCATCCAAGATGTGTGAGGTCTAGCTGGGATACATTCCCTTATTATGGCTGAAAATACCCTCCTGAAAGGCCTTTAAAGCAGAGAAATGTATGTTTTCAGGGTAGATAATATGGGAACTTTTCAATTCTAATTAAATGATGTAAAAGTTTTAACACTGTTAAATCCTTCCCCAAATACCCATTTAGCCAACTATTCATACTCCTTATTGTTAGAAACTGTAGGGCTCACAAAGCACACCATTATTCTAATGCTCGTGGCAAGCAGCGTGTGAAGCTTAGTGCTCATGAAGCACATTAGAGGGGGTTTCTTTCCACATGAGTGCAGGCTTCCCTGCTCTGCCTCATCAGGCTGACATTGCTCTGAATACACTTGGAGGTGGGAAGGTTGGCTCGTTTTTCTGAGCTGTTTAAGTTCCTGGTGTTTGTTGAGAGACTTCCAACTGAAGTCTTAAGAATAATGGTATGTTTGGAAGTCTTAAAATGCAGTCCAGCTTTTATGGATAAAGGCTTTTTGTGGAGCTTACCACATATTAAATAGCAGTAAATTCAGGTTTGTGGCAGGCAGAGTTTGGTATAAATGGATGCCACCCAGTAAAATTGTATGTATGTCATTGCTAGTATAAGTAGCTTGCTGCTTCCAGTGTTTCTATCAACAGGGAGTGGTGTAATCAACTGGCGTTTTGTGTACTCCTTTAGAAGGATATTCAGTTTTCTTTATAGCTCTGTCACTGAAATCACTGCTAAAATATGCAAAAGAAAGATAGAACTGTAGGGTAGCATTCTCGGACTGAGGCTTATGTTGAAGTTAAGCCATCAGAAAGTAGGAAGACAACCACAAGAAAAATAAATTTGCAAATTTATTTCAGCTATAACAAGAATCCTTTGGAGGCTTAATGACTTTTAATTAAAAAAAAAAGTGGGCAAAAAGTTAATGCTTATTTCTTAGGAGACTCAAATTTCTTTCTAAAGAGCTAATTGTTTACTAAAGTTATTGAATAGATAGGCAACAAAACAAGAAAACTTACTAGCTGGTAAGCTGTGTATAATTTATTTAATTTGATCAGAATACTAAGTGAGCTGTATAATATGATTTTACTTTAACAAATTAGAAGTTTGTCTCATTCCTTACCAACTGTATAGGCATATAATAATTTTCCATCTAATTATCCTCAAAATACCAGGGTCCAGAGTTTATAGATAGGAAGTAAGGGATATTGATGTATCCCCCTATAGATAGGGAGAATAAGGGAGCTGTCTAGGTTACAGAGGAAACTTCAGTTTAAACTCCAGTTCTGCCTTATGATGTACACCTAAACGTGTCTTTCCTTTTTGTCTTTATCTTCTCTGCTAATTTTACAACTATTAAATTAGGTGTTTGTGCTTTGCAGTAAATAGTGTGCTGGAAATTTAAGTGCTCTTTTACTTAATTTCATAGATATTCTGGTCTGCATGCAGGTTAGGCTTTAAAAGAAACATAATAACATATTTTGGATGTTTTAAAGCTGCGCTGTGCAGACTGACTTTCTTAAACTCAACACTTTTCTTGAATTTCTTTTATTTCCATGCAGACTTTTATTTACAATCATTTTGCCTTTGAATTTCAATATACTCTGTTTAGAGTGTTTTACATGCTGCTAATTGCTTATATCTTCACATATTAAATGAACGGTGAACTTTTTCTCCTCTTTGGTGCTGCATGCAAGGACAGCCTTGGTAATGCTGACACAGTGGTAATGCTGCCTGTCTTCAGATTATAAAGCTTTGTCAGCATTGTTACTTTCCTTCCAGCCTCGAGGAAGAGTTTTCCTGCGCATAGTCACAGAATTGTAATCCTCCAGCATGTTATTGAATTTATTTTGTTAAGATGTGATTTCAACTTCCACTGGAATCTATATACTTTCCATTTTAGAAAGTGTAAGAACTTCAGAAAATATATAGAACTGTATTTTAGAATACAGTTTTTGCTAACAGCTAAAAAAAAAAAAAAAAAAGCCTGCTGTTCTCTCATCATTTATATTGCTTGTTCCTATGGTTTAGAGAATGGTACAAGTCAATAATTTAAAATGTAAAGTGGAAAGTATTACAAGGTTGATTTAGCAGCTCATATATATTTTATTTTCCTAGTAATTGTTTTCATCAGCTGCAATCATTTTTAACTGTTTTGCCTCAGAATATTTTCTCTGGAAGTTTTTGTTGCTTGAAAATCATTTGTGATTCTTTAATAAGATGTTCCCAAAGAGTGCATGCCTACCTCAAGCACTATGCAAGTTATTTTAAAGCAATTTGTGAATGAAGTTTATTGAGCTGAACATTGCCAGACATTGAGCTGGAATGCCTAAGCAGTAGCTGCCATTTCTAATTATAGTAATAAAGTAAGCTTAAGTTTGGATAAATCTGCTGTGGTATAAAGAACACAGAAATGCCATGAATCAGAGATAGGCAGGTTGAAAGAAACATTAAGGATTTAGACTTCATGGTTTGCACTTCAGTCCTATTCTGATGACTCTCAGAAACCTGCGCACTGAGAAGAGTTTTAGTACAGAGGCAGGGCCTTACTTGCTTGCAGCTGTGAAGACATGAGTGATGACACTTGATCAATTCTTTTTCCTTTCTCTTAAATGGATTTTAGGAGTTTCTGGTTTGCATTAAGGGAAATTACTTTTGCTGAGTGCTCATCTTCCTCTCTCTCGTGTGAAGTAACATGGGCCTTGAGTTAATTTTAGAGTTACCTTCTGGAATACCTTTGTATACCTTGTATTACATTTGTAAACATTAGCAGGACAATGTTTTCAAGCAACCCCGTTCATAAAAAGAGCAAGGTTGCTTTAGCTGAAAGGTGAAACAAACAACATCTAGTTGTGGGCAGACCCCTGGCATGGAGGAGATCAATACTGGGAGGCAGTGTTGATTACACAGATCAGGTTTCTCCTCTGGGCATCAGCAAACTCCAGTGTCTTCAGCCTGTGTGCTGTGTGGGGACCCAACTTATTTAGTGAGGGGATAGTTAAACAATAATGCATATATAAAGTATATTCTTCCAAACTCCTGTTTTAAAAGCTAGGTTTTTTATTCATTTCCTCTCAGACAGTAGAAGTGTCCTTCATATCAAATCCTCAGCCATATTGAAGTAGGCAATTAAACTGGAAACTGAAGATAGGTACCTTACTATTTTTGAGAATTAAAACTAGTTTTGCTTCATTTTGTTTACAGGTTGTCCATTGACACGCTGTTATTTTCAAAAGGGTATTTAACATAATCTTATGAAATAACCATGACAAATTTGTTCTTGAACAGGTTGCTGTTCCACTTGTTTAAAAGGGCTTTTAAAACACTTTTATTTTTTATTAAAGTAAATTTTGGAATCTCTGAGAATTCTTGGAATTATGAATTCAAACTCAGCTTTCTTTTATTTGGTTTAACCGATCTTTTGCTGAAAAGCAGCAACTTATTAAGCCCTTTGTATACAATTGTTATGCTCATTTGCTTTTAACTATTATTTTGCTATGAAATCTATTGTGGGCAGTTTTGTTGCAGTTGGCTTTCTTAATTCAGTCCTTAAGCAGCAGCTTTGAAGAACTACGAACTCTCAGGTGATTTGCTAATAAGATTTTAATTGAGCAAATATAATTCTGTATGTAAACAAATCCATATTATATCTTAAAACTTTTCAGAACTAGGCCAGTACTCTACAGGAGTCCCTTTCTTAAATTGCAGCTGTAAGAGTTATCTCCTGTCATGGATATTGCTGTGCCTGTAGCATGCTGTTCATGCTATAGGCATCTCACCTATTTTAAGTTTTTAAAGTTAAATTGATAAAAAAAGAATCCAAGCATATATTAAGATGGTTATGCTGAGTTGGTTTGATATATGACCAAATGAGTTTTAATTCTGTTATAGGAATCTAATATACAAGAAAAATATAGTACTGGAATGTATACCTCTCCAGTAGTTTACTTCACTGTTTAAAATGAAGATTGGATCAAGTTCCTGAGACTGAAGAGGAAACTTTAGAAAATTCAGTATTATCTCAGGCAGATTTTTCTTAAAAACATGATGAAATCAGACAAAAGAGACAATACAGTGGTCTTATCACAGAAATGGAAAATTAGCGAAAGAATTTTTATGGGAACTTTTAATCAAAATTCTAAGTATAAAATCATCGTTTTTACCGAATATGTGAAATGAGTATGATTTAATGCTGAAGCATCCTGTTTATTACTGCACTTCAAATTTTTTATCCTTTTGGAAATGCAAAATAAAGATATAAGGGCTTGATTGTTAAGATAGAGAGGAAGCATTTTTCCTAGGAGGGCATTTGATTTTTGGTCAAGATGAAAGCTTTTTGCTCTGGCAAACTTGCTGATTTATGTTTTATTGCCTCTTTTAAATTGACTGCACTTTAAACGAGGAGTGGATCATTTGTGGCCCAGTTTCTAGACCTCTGTGGATCAGGAGTTAGTGCCTCCTAACTTTGGAAAACCCAGGATTTTGGCTCCTAACATGTAAAGGCTGTGTGTTCATGATGATTGAATGAAGCACAGAACTGAACAAAATATTTTTGGAAATACAACCTTTAGTTGATTGGGAGAGTCTGGAAATGTATTTGATGGATTTTGTGGTTCTGGGCACAGTGTAAATGAGACACTTTCTGGTGATGGAGTATGTAAATACAGGAATGTTTTTCCTGGCTCTGCTGTGCTCTGTAACTGGCCAGCTACTCTTGTATTAATCCTAGCACTGAAAGGAAGTGTACCAAGTACAGCCTTCTGATTTAATAAAATACTCCAAATAGTTTAGTGTTAAGTATTTATAACAAGCAGGTGTCTGAGTAGCATAAATTATGTACACAAAACTAAGCGTAGAGAAAAAAGCTAAAATGTATTTCAGAACTTACTCAAATAGAGTGCATTTTTATCATGTGTTTCTTTACGATATCAAATCAGACATGCTTTCCAGAAGCGCTATGGTGAAAGGTGCATGTTTCATAATTTAATATATATTAGCTGTCTCTTGCCTCTTTTGTTCTCCTGCCAGTGACCTTGATACCACTTGACATTTTTAATTATTTTTATTTTTTCTCCCCCTCCCCTCCTCTTTTTTTTTTTTTTTTTTTGCTCTTACATGAATAAAATCTTGGTGGTTTGAAAGAATACAAGAAACTGTGATCATGAAGGCCAACTGTAGTTTTGCTATCCTCAAAGATTCAAAAGTCAAGGGATAGTCCTCTCCCCAAAACTTGAAAAACTAAAGATCAAATCATCTGTCTTTAAATGTATCTGTTATACTGAAGTGGCGTCCTCCATATTGTCATGAATTAGGTCCCCACTGTGTCTTGCCCTTGCACTGCTTTGTTCCCTTTGGTGGTTTTGGAGCCTCTTTACCCTGGCATGTATTTATCTTTTCACAGTTTTCCAGAACTGTGGAAGCAGCTCCAGAACTTCTTTGCCACTTGCCTTCTGTCCCTGAGCGTGTTCAGTGGAGGCAGGGAGGCTGTTATTAATAAGTAGAGTGGTATATTTTCAGAATGATGAGTTGTGTTATGAATTTTCTGTTTAAGGTTGTAGTTGGACAGTTAGATAAGTGGGTTTTTTGATTCGTTTATACTGTAGCCAATGATGACTGTTCTTTAGAACAACCATCTTTATATGGTAAAAGCTATTCATTGTTCAGTATTGGAATGCTATGTTATGTAGGACAGGCTTGTATTTAAGCTAACTAGCTAATTCTTTTTTATTCTACTAACATTGGTTTTGCCTCATAGTTACAATACTTCACAGATTATTAGCTGAATACCTTGGTGTAGCACTACTATTTTGTGCAATCTACTGTGGGAAGAGAAGGTGATATAGTAGTATAATACAGGTGTCTGTATTATACTAGCACACTCTTATGTTTGTACACCAGCTCTGCATACTCTTTTGTTTGGTGTGTCATTAGGTAAAAATAGAAACCCTCATTTTTGCATCAAAATGCATGAAATATGGTGCAGGGATGGCATATTCATGTTTGTCTTCAATTAAAATGTCTATTTCATTGTATAAAAAAACCCCAAAGTGCTACAAATAATGATTTGAGGTATATACCCCTTATAAGAAAAGATACATGCAACAGCTTAAATAGAAAGCATTTTTATGCAAACTTTTATGAAAGACACAATTCTGAACCTCAGTCTAGTAATTTAAGGAATAAAGGAACAAGGAATGGTTACAAAAGTTCAGGAGAGTTCCTGAACTGGATCCTGAAAAGGATTTTTTTCTTGCATGATCATAAGTTCAAGAAGCTTAAAAATAAGTTTTTTTGCATTTATCTGCATATATCTTCATACTGTAGTGTTCAGTGAACTGTCTTGTTTTCAAGCTGCGTGAAGAACTGGTGAAGAACTTGACAAAAATTGTGTTCAGGCCGATGTGAAGTGTTAAATTGCTTTTTATATTAAAGGTGACTTTTTTAGATTTGCTATTAATGGTATACATAAAAATGAAACTAATTTGTAGCAGTTCTGTTCAGTTATTCTGTATTTGAGCAAAGCAGTGCGTGAGCATGATTTTCACCTTCTCTGATAAAATAATTGGATTTGGTTGCAGGCCCATAGGACTCATGTTAACCAAATGGAAAGCTACATGGTAAATAAAGACTATAATTTAGTTGGGTTTATTTACTAAACAATTTTTTTAGCTGTTTATAGCCAGCAGTGAAATCAGAAGCGTACTTGCAAAGGTAGTTAGTTTTTGTTTAGAGAAATGTCCATGAAAGCATGACAATTGCCTGACAATTCAGCCAATAAATATTCACCTCACTGATGAGGTAATTGAAGAGGAAAGAAAAATGTGTCTCTATGTGTCTCTATAAAATCTCTGTAAAAATGACTGATTTGGGTTTGGGTGACACCTTCTGTAGCTGACTCTGTCTTGTATTTTCTTAATTGAACAGAGGATATTATAGTCTATGTCATTTTTTCCCTCACTTTCTTGGAAAAGAAACAAAAATGAGATGCAAACACATTAGTGTTTTTGCAGTTAAATAACCATTTGCCTATTGAATAGGTAGACTTGAGTAGAAAATCGAATTGTGTCTCCAAGATACTTATGTGCTCTTTTGTGGAGACACTTCCAAGGTGTGTTAGGATAGCTGATTCTCAACAGCATCGACTCTGCAAGCAAGTATGCTATGAATCCTGATAATACGCATGAAAACTTGATTAAGTCAAAGTGGTGATTGGATATTGTAGCCGCAACTTTTCAAACTGATGACCTGTGAATTTCTTATTTTTTAAGCATAGGATTGTGGGTTTCTTTTTCCCCTCTTCGTTGTTCTTGTCTGACAGAGGACTTACTGGCAGGGGGAGCAGACTTACAGGAGGTCACCTGGGGCTAATCTGTAGTGATACTTCCACCAAATTGGGAGAAGCTATAGCGTTTAATGTTACCTGATCTATTTTTATTCTGTTATTTAGATCTGAAGTTGAAACACAACTAGTTTTGCAATAGATTTGTTACTCCTTTTACTTGCGACTGTTTTTTTTTTTTTTAATATATTTTTATTATTTCAANTTTGTTACTCCTTTTACTTGCGACTGTTTTTTTTTTTTTTAATATATATGTATTAGAGCAACTTAGCTTTGCTGACGTGGCCATTTTCGCAGACATGTTCTTCCTGTCATGGTCACATGAATGCATGGTCACCTATATATTTTTGTTCTTTTTTGTACCTGTAAAGGAGATCAAGGTAGTTAGTTGTTTTTTCTTTCTTTTTTTTTTTTTTTTAAAAAAAAAAAAAAAGTAAGTATATATTATGGAGCTTGATTATTGCCTTCTTTTGGTATATAACTTCCCTTTCAGTGTGCTGCAAGATTTAGTCTTGTGTTATAGTAGCATGTGGACTGAAGGTCCTTAGACCAAAAAAGATGAAAGGGGAAAAAATATGTCCCATATTCTGTGCACAAGAGCACTATTAGAGACAAGGAGGCACCAAAGCAGACGGGAGCAATAGATCAGTTAGAGAACCAGTATAATCATAGAAACTATGTACAGTAAGTGAAGATTTCCCTTTAAAAAAACAACAAACACCACCAAACAACAAGGCCACCCTTAGCCCTTAGAATTTTGTTTGTTTGTTCTCTCCCTCTCTCTCCTTATCCTCTGAATAGGGAGTTCTGTTTCATTGTATGCAACCAATATGGCAAGTATGTTAAAGCCCTTTTGCAAAATTAGTCTGAATAAACAGTATGTCTTACTAAAAAATAATGCCATTTTTGGTAGCAAGAAAATTCATTAGTATGTTTTTTGTGTAGTTGCTTTTGGGGAGGGATGGAGTGGAAGCTGTGGAAGATACTGAATAGTTACTCTTGTATTTTTCATAGTGATCAACTGAAGATGAAAAAGGATTTGGGGACTAACTCCTAAAAATAATCTTACTGTAACAGTGTTCCAGTGAGTAATATATTTCCTCTAGAGGGCAATGCTTCACTTTTCTCTGAAAGAACAGACGCGTGGGGGGAAAATACGTACTTTGAGGAGGGGATAAAGAGTTGCTTTCAATGCTGTGTTCTGCTTGACTACTGCTTTTATGGCTTATGTGTGTAGAAGAGAGCTTCTTGAAATCCAAGTACCCCAACATTTTTGAAAGCCAGAGTTCGTAGTAACTCTAAAGACTATTTTAAGCTAATGTCTAACTGGGAAGCCAGGGATGAATTAATGTATAGATACCTCATTTTTTACAGCTTGCATATCGCTCCTGTTAGTTCACATTGCATTTTAGAACTGTTTCTTCCCTTTCCTTCAAATCTCTAGAGCTTCCAAAATTCTTATTGACAAAAGAGAAGGGGTAGCAATAGAAGAAAAATGAGGAAGCAGTGAAATGGGATTTTGGATAACAAACTGCAGTCATGCGTATCCAATGCTTACATTCATTACTAGTGCAATTATCTCTGTTTGTTAACAGGTGAAATGCTTTCTGTGTACTCTTAATTTTCTCATCAAAGAACAGATTCTTACAAGTGATGTGAAGTTAGCATTGTGCTTGAGGGCAAACTGAAAGCTAAGCTGAATTTTTATTTTATTTATTCATTTATTTTCTCCCAGGGCTGGCTGTTGCCTACAAGCTGACAGTAGTGTAATATTTTGTAGCATTTGTTTGCGCAGAACTACCTTTAACTTCCCTAAGATTTTGGGGTGGCACCGGCAACTTGAGATTGTGACCCTTAGCAGATCAGCCTTTCCTCTCTGCCTGAGCAGGAGGGGCTGTGTGAAAGTGAAATCCTTCCTTAAACCTGCTTTGTGCCCCTTGCACCTCCCTAGCTCCTTGCCTCTTGCCTTTGTGTCCAGAAGTCCTTCTTCTGCCAGAAGTCACCCCTTTAATAAAACCTTGATATAAATCAAGGTTTTCTGGGCCTTTCTTTTGGTAAGGTGATGTCTGAGTGTGTGTGACTGTGTTTCTTGCATTGATTACTTTCTTCTTATTTTTAATACAAAGTTATATTGTTTATCTATTATAAATTATATTCTTATTTTCAATCCCTGGATTTATACGAATGGAAGGGAGAGCATATAAGCATACTGGTCCTCAAATACAATCGTGCACTTTGGCTTTTGTGATATTATTCTCACAGAGATTCCATGTTTATTCCAGCTACGGTAGAAAAGTAAAAATAAGTATCCCCCTCTCATCGTTAAGAGTTTATTGTTTGTTTTTTAAATTGTTTAAGAAGACACTTTAATGTTACTGATAAGATAAAGATAATATACTTCTAAGCTAATAAAAATAATTACTTTTAAACAAAAGATTGAAAACTATTGGGTGAGAAGCCAGTTTAGAATGATCTTTGTTTTGTCTTTGTACCTCTTGAAGACTGAGAGAGACTTGGGAAAGCATATAGTTAAAATTCACATTAGCTTGGCACTGAAAATAAAATGAGCATTGTAGGGACCAGAAGTGTTTTCCTATTAAAGGCTACTGCTGTTCTGGAATCAGAATAATATAATTTTACATGTTTTTTTAACACTTGCAATATTTTATTTCAAGAATTTAAGTTAAATTACTTTTGAAAATCCAGTAACATTATTAGCAATGATGCCAATAATGTCATGCACAAGAAGTCATGTTAGAAGGGTGTAGCCTTGTAGATTTTAGTTCATTTTTTGTGTTCCCACGTCTGAAAGCTTTTAGCAGGAGAGAAAGAATTTCTTTACTTTAGCCATTTGTTAATACCTATTGGACATTACTTTAC
This sequence comes from Crypturellus undulatus, assembly GCA_013389825.1. Classification (NCBI taxonomy): domain Eukaryota; kingdom Metazoa; phylum Chordata; class Aves; order Tinamiformes; family Tinamidae; genus Crypturellus; species Crypturellus undulatus. The sequence continues at coordinate 269,657 of VWPW01012073.1, read as the reverse complement.
ATATATATGCATTGTAGCTTACATATGCAATATCCTGTTTTTTCTTTAGTAGCTTTGCTTATCTAATAAATTTTGCAGTTAATTATACATCATTGCCTGATAATAATTATTATTTTTTAGGCTGAGATCTGTTTTTTGATGCTGTTAGCTTTTAAGACATCTAAACTTATTTATTTCAACTATTGATAAATAAGCTATGAAATGAGATCATCTGGCCAGTTGAATCCTACTTTCCAAGATTTCTATGCTTGCCTGTATTCTCAAGGGGCAATGTGATTTAAGAAAGTGAAGCTCTGTATGTAGCTTAGGAAGATATCTAGGTACAGATCACACTTGCCTATGTGTCAAATATGCACAAGACTTGCCTTATTTTAGTCTTTGTACTAATACAGAACTCCAGTATTAATATTCCTTTTTATTAAAAAGCTTGGTATTTAGGTTTAGCCTTTAGTTAGAAAATAGTATACACCATGACTTTATTTTTGTTAATGATTTTGAAATAAAACATGATGCTGAGCAGTCCTACTTTGAAAGCCTGCTTTTGTTAGTGATATATTTTATTGTTACTCTTTTAAGATTAGTTTTCTGGTATTCAGTTATGTCAGCAAGTGCTTCCTTTGAATAAAATAAGCACTGCAGTTTGAAGGTACAGTTTTCAAACAACATCTCTGTTTCAGCAGATCTCTGGCTTTGTTTTAAAGGATAGTGCCAAACAATATGAACCATTGAGTGGTGCTGGTCACCCGAGAAGAGGCGAGGAAACAAAGGGCAGTGAGGCGGCTCGCAGCGTGTTGGCTCTGCGGTGCCCAGCGCACAGTTCACTGCTCGGTCACCTGTGTCTGACAGCGCGGCACTGCGGCCCCGCGCGCCTCGCGGCTGCACACACTGCCCGCCTCGTTATTCTCTGCAGAGGTTAAGGCCTCTCCTGCCCGACCGGAACTACTCGCTCATTAGAGGCCTGCCTTTGGCACCCGACGTGTCGCGCCTGCCAGCCTTCCTACTGTGATCAATGGCATTCATGCTCGCTCATGTAAACTCACGCCTGGCGCGGACCCCAGTGCAGAGCCGCCTCCGCTTGGAGTGCTTAGGCAAGGCAGGAATTTCTGCAATAGGCAGGAAGGAAGCTATTGGAAGAGGCACCAATTTATCCGCTCAAAATGCAAGGGGGGTAGAGGGGAGAAAGCATTCACTTTAACCAGATTTCAGTCTGCTGCTCAGTACACATCGTGTTTGAAACCCTGGAGATGTTTGGAAGGAAATGTAGACTCATTAGTATTCTCTGCTGGTAATGTTTCTCCATAGGTGCAAATTTTGGGATCCCTTTGTTTTTAAACATCTCTAAGAATGTAATTTCATAGTAAAACTCTGTGAGCAGTATGATTTGTTCACAGGATGTATGAGGTGTTGTCATTAATAGATAATGGCTATTGACAGGGTAAATATTTCACTTCATATTTTTATTTATTTATTTTCTCCTTTCTTTATCCTAGAGTGGACCTTCAAGGATCACACAAATGTACTCTGACTAGTCTTTCCTAGAAAAAGAATTAAGAATTTCACTTTTTTTTTTTTCTCCCTATCCTTCCCTTCTGTGCCATGTTGCAAATACAGAAAAATCTCCAAGGGAGCTGGAGAGTGTGTTTTTTAATTATTATTTTTTTTTTTTTTGCCTTTTCATAATAATTGATGTTTTTTGTTATGTATATGTTACTCCTTTAATAAATTAAGAATGTTAATTAGGGGACTTCCTTAGAATGATAACAAATTATTTTCTATGCAAGAGTATTCTTTAACTCAGAAGTTATATTGGCAGCAAACCTACTACCTGTTAATTCTTAGAGAAATATGTACATCCCTGTTTATGAAGCCAGAAGGCAGTGTTTACTGGTCTTAATAAAACAGATTGTGGTGGTAATAGCCATGTGAGAGTGTATTGTGAGGTTTGGGATGTCTGTAGGAAGGAGTGGGTCAGGTAGGCCTTACCTAGCCTGGTACAGGCTAGATAAGAAGAACTTGTAGTCTTCCAGACTGCAATTTTGGCAAAAACTGGAGGAATACTTTACTGAGCTTCTTGATGGTGACAGAGAAAAAGGTGAATAACAGATGACTTTCACAGTCAGCTAAGACACTGTTGAAAAGTACAGTTTTGAAGGCAATCTGGGTTTGGTTAGAACATTCAGTAGTAATTGTTAAGGGGCACTGGCAATGCTTCCTGCTGAACTCTTAAAGCACTGGAAGACTTTCTATACCAATGTTTTTGGTTTGGAAATTAGGAAAAAAGCTTTCAGCATGAAAGGAGGGCATCACAGGACTAATTTTGGAATGGGAAAAAGTAGCCTTGTGCCTTATAAGCCAAATCTTATTTTAAGTATTTTAAAATATTTGCAGCTCTTGAAGATACACAGAAAGCATCTGTTGGTTGTGGTGAAAACAGGTTCACTTTGTGAAGATTTTCACTTTGGAAAATATATGAGGACATGGGAATAGGAGATAGGTACATGAAGAAAATGCATGAGTGTACAAGATAAATAGCTAAAGAGTTTCTAAAAAGCAGGAAAATAGTTCTAAATTTCTAATAAAGGTGTTGGATGGGGCAATTTGTGTCCGTGATACCAAAGTAGAGTCAAAGTTTTGAGGAAGTTCTCCATTGCTTTTCCCATTGCCAGGACACTATGTTGCAGAGAGACAGGTGCACTATTGTCACTTCCTTTTTGTGGGTTTATTAAAATACTGAAAAGATTGAAGTTTTCTGACCTAAGTTATTTAACATGATTTATACTAACTATGAAGCAGTTAGTACAATGGAGTAGTGACTTGTCTACTGTAGCAAAAGCCCGAGGTTTGGGCGGAGATTTGAAAGAGCAACAACAATATGACTTTGCATTTATTCTTTGTTGTAGGTTGATGAGAATCTCTAGAGATGTTTGCCCTTTTAATTTGCATTTAACTGTCACACACAGTATTTTATTTTTTTCAGGAAAAAAATCTTATCAATGAAAGTTCTATTAACTTATTTTATTTTAGGTCTTGGCCAAGTGTGTGTGCCAGTAGAGCACATCTGATGGTCCTGAGTCTGCAGCCCTGGCTGCCTGTGTATCAGCTCTACAGGTTTCGTGGCTTGGTGAAAGCTTGCTCAGTATATACTGGTGCAGTGCAAATACAAGTGGTGTAGGAGGTTGTTCGAAATGTTCTCTTGGCAATCCTTGATTAACAAAGGGAAAGTTGTGTCTGAAGAACCTGATAGCCTTCTGGATGTTGTCTGCCTTGACTTCAGCAAGGCTTTCGACACAGTCTCCCATAACATCCTCATAGGAAAGCTTAGGAAGTGTGGACTGGATGTGTGGACAGTGAAGTGCATTGAGGACTGGCTGGATAGCAGAGCCCAGAGGGTGCTGATATATGGGGCCAAGTCTGGTTGGAGGCCTGTGGCCAGTGGTGTCCCGCAAAGGTTAGTACTGGGCCCAGTACCCTTGAACTTGTTCATCAGTGACTTGGACGGGGGTGCTGAGTGCGCCCTCAGCAAGTTTACAGATGGCGCCAAACTGGGAGGAGGGACTGACACTCCTGAGGGCTGTGCTGCCATTCAGAGAGACCTGGACAGGATGGAGAGTTGGGCAGAGAGGAACCTCTTGAGGTTCAACAAGGACAAGTGCAGGGGAATAACCCCAGACACCAGGACAGATTGGGGGTTGACCTGATGGAAAGCAGCTCTGCAGAGAGGGATTTGGGAGTTCTGATTGACAACACGTTGACCATGGGTCAGCAGTGTGCCCTCGTGGCCAAGAAGGCCCATGGGATCCTGGCTGCATGAGGAGGAGCGTTGCCAGCAGGTCGAGGGAGGGGATCCTGCCCCTCTGCTCAGCTCTGGTGAGGCCGCACCTGGAGTATTGGGGGCAGCTCTGGGCTCCCTGGTACAAGAAGGATGTGGAGCTTCTAGAGAGGGTCCAGCGACAAAAATGATTAAGGGACTGGAGCATTTGTCATATGAGGAAAGACTAAGTGAGCTGGGCCTGTTTAATCTGGAGAAGAGAAGGCTGAGAGGAAATTTGATCAACATGTTCAAGTACGCAAGGGGTGATGAGGCCAGACTCTTCTCTGTGGTGGCTGGTGACAGGACAAGGGGTAACAGGTATAAGTTGAAACACAGGAATTTTAATATCCATATGAGGAAAGACTTCTTCCTGTGAGGCTGACAGAGCCCCGGAACAGACTGCCCAGGGAAGTTGTGGAGTCTCCTTCTCTGGAGATCTTCCAAAACTGTCTGGATGCCACCCTGTGCCCCGTGCTCTAGGTGTCCCTACTTGATTAGAGGGGTTGGACTAGACCATCTGTTTCCAACCTTAAGCACTATGTGATTCTGTGAAATCTGTAATTTCCAACTGCAAAACTGAGAGTTCATTTCTGTGTATGCTTATTAGCCCTGTATACGGTTCCTTGAAAATGATCATGTCCATTATCTTACATGCACAGTCAGGCCACTAACTTCACCCTTTTGAAGTTCTAAACACGCTTAAATGCTGGGTACTTCAAACTGTACTTCAAAAATATCTTACTGCCCCATGTCAGCTTCTACTGGCAAATATTTCACAGAACATATTAACATATGCATGCTTTACTAAACTTTTTAAGACTTCTGAGATAGCTGTGAAGTCCTGTTTCATACTCAGCCTTCTCTAAGTAGTTATTTTACGGAAATAAACACTAATGGAGGAAAAATCCAGCTCAAGCTGAAATATGTCATTTAATGAAAATGAAGATTAGATGCAGAATTTTATTTATTTCAGTTTAACTTTTGTATTTCCGCAAAGTCTTATAGAAGAAAGTAACAGCATATGTGGGCAGTGTGAGCACTTATGTCTTGTAACTGAGACATAAGTGGAAATACTTTTCTGTATTTTTGTAGGTAACTCATAGCAATTTTTCCCACTCTTTGGAGTTATGACACTAAGATAATTTAAATGGTCCTATCTGGAAAAAATGTATGTTGAGTGACGCTGACTGAACTGTTATATACCAGTATTTCATTTAATTTCCCCTGAAGTAAAGGAAATGGCAGGTGAATTAAATATAGTTTGGTGTTTGCTGATGGATAGAATATGAATTTATGCACAATAGTGTATGCATTTTTTTCTTTAAGAGACCATTTATTTTTAAAAAGATAAGTAGCTAAACACAATTCCTCAGTAACTTGCATGGCAAAATAATATTTTGCCAAAAGCATCTTTATGCCTCATTCTCTTTTTAAGTAGGACTTCTATAGAAAAAATAAGCATATAACTTGAAAGTATATTTTACTCTTTTGAAATATATTTTGATTTTTTTCCACCCAAATCTGTCTTGCGGAGTACACCTTTTCCCTGTAAAATGTGATGGAAGGTGGTGTTATGCATACTTTAAAACTATTTATTACTAGTTTAAGCTGAACTACACCCTTTGTTTTTGCATTTGTTCTCCCTGGTATCTCTTCAGAATTTAAAACATATTAAGTTTCAGGCCATAATTCAAAATATGTTAACATGCTTTTTTCTCCTTACATATTTTTGTGTTAGATTTTAGATTTTGTGTCTGAAATATTTCAAATATCTTGGTGGCTTTGAGGCAGGTTATATAGAAATCAATGATAAATTATGTTGTTTTATGATTAAGATTTTATGTCTACATGTTACTTTAAGTGTTACTTTAAGCTATATGTGTCAGTAAATTCAGTTCTAAAAGCAGATCAAATGCAAATTAGGTGACTTCTTTTACCAGTTTTTCAAGTCAGTATTTCTTCAGTATTTATTTGTTTATGTGAATGTGACTTTGAAAACTTTCATTTTCTGTGGTTAGTTTGGTAAATGTAGTTTGCAAGAAGAGATTTGAAATAAAATGTGAATGAGCCACATTTGAGTGACGGAATATTGGGTTAGAGCCTGATGGCGTTTTGTCTTCCAGCTGTATCAATGGAAGTTCTAGTAAAAGCTGTCACTTTTTCCGAATTTCAAAGTCACTTTTATGTTTGTTTTGAATGGCATTTGCTATTATAACAGCTGGTTTTAAAATTCTGTGCATGTTGAACACTACTCGGTAACGTGCTTTAGATGTTCATATGGTGTTTCATTGATACTGATCAACTGCTTATTTGGTACAACTCTTCAGTTGCACAATTTTCTAAATAAGCTTCTGCTTTTATTTCCAGTCTCCAAGAGGAAGATATGAAATTAAAGCAAGAATTAGAAAAAATTAATGTAGATTATGAATTGCTTATGATTTACTGATAGTGAGTTTTTAGAGCCGCTGATAGCAAGAATTTTAAGCAGAATAACTTTGTGTGCTCCCAAAGATAGGAACAGTGCTGTTTGCATATTACCTAATTTAAAGAAAGCTTGAATTTAATTGATCAGGTTCAGAGTTGGTTTCATTATTGATTTGGATATCAGTATAAATTGAATCTTGTTGTGCATGGTTAAAAATTCTAGAAAGGCTGTTTTCTGCTCAACCTATTACAGAGCAACAACCTATCCTGACTCTGCTGTCAGCGTGTTGCAATGGAGAAGAGTTACAGCTTCAAAACTGCTGGCAGTGTTGCAGGTAGAACTGAGCATAGATCTGAAGAGCTCCAAATTATAATGCTGGTGCAGGGATTTAAGGGAATGATGTGGTACGGAGGGCTTATTTTAGAGCTTGTCAGAAGATTTTTATCATGACATAATTTTAGATAGCTTCTCCAAAAACCTATTTCGTTTTGAAGCCTCTGTGAAACATATATTGCTGACATAGGAATTTATCTGGGAAATTTAATTATGAGAAGATTTTTCTTTCTTTCTTAACAAAGCTTGAAATATTTGTGGTAATTCTATCACAGTATTAGCTAAAGCAGTGAATAATTACATGTCGTTCCTTGCACAGCTGTTTTACTATGTGACATCTTGTGTTAGATACTACTGTTACTGATATCTTATGACAAAAATGCAAACAACGATGAATTTGATCCAGGTCTGTTGTTAGCTGGTATGTGCAGAGGCTGGTCTTAGGTCCCATGATATGGAAACTGATGCATACTGAGAGATATTTAAAATGTACAAAGATATTATGCACGTTCTGTCAACAATATGATAGCATATCTAAATTTACTAGAAGGTAGAATTCAAAATACTGATTAAGAGGAGCTGTAAATCACTAAGTAAATCGTTTCAGACCAAACAAAGGTATACATGTTAGTAGCTGCCTTCTTCCACCTGGAAGTGAGAAGGTGTGAGAAATTCAAATGTTTTCATTAACTCTTTGTCTGTGGTCCATAGTCAGCTGTGCAGAAGGTATTCAGTAAATCAGCTTGTCACCCGGAGTCTAACTTTATGTGATGAATTATAGGCTGCAAGTGTCCTGGAACTTACTGTTCCATAAATAGAAAAAAACATATGGTTTGTATGCCTAGCAATAATTCTTCGTAAATCAGCTATTGCTCTTTGGGTGCATATGTATAGATAGTTTTGCGACCTGTTACTAGAAGTTGCAGAATTGCCCCAAATCATTTTCTGGTTCTTCAGGTCTAGAACCTGGGCATTGAGAATGGATTCACACTAGTTTACAGCTCTACATCCACTTCACTCATTTATGAACTTTCTCAGCAGAAAGTAAATGTTTATTTAGATCACTGAATTTGATGCAAAAATACTTTAACTGGATTAAACTGTGACATTATGACTCCGTGACTGAAAAAAAAAAAAAAAAAAAGTGCCAGTCTCTTTTAGCTACGTGATTGAGGATGATGCTGTTTAGCATAGCTACATTGCAGTCAAACGACTGCTGTAGAAGAGTAGAAGAGTACAGAAAAAAATGCATCTCTGAAGGGTGCAGGTGTGTCACTGGGCTTTCCATTTCCACGTTCAGATATGTAGCTGAACATTTCAATTTTAGTTCTGAATACTTGGGCTATTATATTTAACATTAAAAAAAGTATAACTTAGAGGATGGATTTTTTTTTTTAAAGATTTAATGTAAAATTGTTCATCTATGAAAATGAACGCGTGTGTTTTTATTTTTTCTTTTTAAGAGCAGCAGCATTCTCAAATTGATTATGATGGTTCCAGCTGCTGCTGCTAATGGTCTGTCTGGACAAAAGAAAGGGCAATACTACTTTAATAAGACAAAGTGTAAACAGGTTGATTGCAGCACTCTTGTGATCTCATTTTACATTAGGAACCAGTAAAAGTGGCTACACATTTGATAAAGAGATATAAATACAAGGGTCAACTTAAAGTTTGGACAATAACTGGGGAAAGGGAGCTGAAAATGCAGGAAGCAGGAAACGTGATGTAAGGGAGAGAAAGCAGCTTGTGGCTGGCTTTCCTTTTCCTTTCTAGAAACAAAACAGCAAATAAATGGGTGCTACTAAAGACATGGTCTGGGTCACTTTAGCTTCGCACTTGCAGAAAGTGGGCATCTAGTATGGAAGTGGTAATCCTTGACCATGTAGGTTTGTGAGGGAAGCGGCAGCCTTCTCCTCACTGTATGTGACTATCTTGGGCACAGAACAGGATTCTCGGCCCTAGCTCAAACAGAAATTTTGAACTTTGGTAAAAGATATAATTAAATTGATGGTTAGCTTTTATTTTTTAATTAATATTTAACACTGTATTTTGTTTTCTAGAAGTCTCTATAAACAACTTACAGAAGAAATAATGAGTGAAGGTTCTGATGAAAGATGTGTCAGCCTTCTCAAAGCACAAGGCAAACAACTGGAGAGCCAGGTAATAGCATGATAATACAGAAAACAATTACAAAAATTAGCTTTAGGAATGATTCATTAAAATACTTGATGCACAGGAATGTCAAAGGGTGGCATTCTTTAAATTGAAATGGGAATGCACCGTGGTGTTTTCCAGATCTTGTGGTCCCCATGTATAGCAGAAGCTGGAGGGAGCTCCTGGAACAAAAATGCCTGAGTGTGTACACACAGCAGAAGCTACTGGAATAATGAGCTCCATTTTTCAGAGAAAGGCATTTTTATTTGATATACTCTGCAAATATTGCAGAGATTTTTCCTCATTACTGAAACTTTCCTTATATGTGCAGATCATATTAAAGTACAAACTTAAAATGCAGAGAGGCATTTCAGCAGGTGAGCCTACTCACCAGCCTACTGCATTATTTGATGCATTTATGCTATTTTGTAGGAGTGTAAGATAATTATAGCTGTTTTTGCCTCCCATTAAAAAATGCATAGACTCTTTTGTATTTACAAGGGGGAATATGTATGCATGTTGACAATGAAAATATGCAAATCTAATTTAATTCTCAAGTATCTTCACATGGTGAATGTATGTTACCTCTGTGTTGTTTACTCTGGTCTGATGATTTCCTGTTCGTACATGTTGATGTAAGCTGTCTAAACAATTGTTTTATTGTTGGAAAACACACCTGTTTTGATTTGCTAGGTAGCTGAAAGCCAAGTAAGTGAGATAAAAAGCAAACTCTGATAAAAATATTGTTTTTAAAATGGAATACAAATAGAAAATAAAACCTTCTTTGGGTATTTCCCAAAACTGTATTAAGATGTTAGTGTATCCTGTGGTCAGCATGCTTCGTAAGCTCTTAGAATCAGAGAATATGAAAGAGATACTGTCATAATTTCAAATTAATGTTGAAGATAGTGTAGGGGAAAGCAAAAGAATTTATGGAGTTATTTTAAGTTCATTTGATCTGGGATTTGGGTAAACTCGGTGAATATATACAGTAGTGAGCAATTGGTACCTACTAAATTTCTGTTATGGAAAGAATTAACAGATTTTCTTTGCTCTGAAAACACCTGGTTCAACAGGCAATACAGTCCTTTTCCTGGTATTCATGCTCCTACTGTCACTCCTATCTTTAACTGCAGACCTCTCTATATATTATGTAATCTCAATTTCTTTAAAAACAAAGCAAGAAAAACTTCCCATGGTATGCTTGTAAAAGATTATTTTTAAAGTTTTTGTTTTGTTGTGTTATAACTGCTTTCATATTTATGTTAACAATCTCTTACTGTGGATTTCAAAAATAAGTGTTAGAGAGATTCAACCTGGTCTAGTTTAATTTAAAAAGGAAAAAAGGAGGAAGACAAAAAGGCAGAAAGCAACAATCCAGACTAAATCGGAAAAAAAATCCAATATGTCTAAATTATATTCATACCTCTTGGTCTTGTTTCTTTTTCCCCAAAATATTTAAGCCTACTTTAAAAAAAATGACTACTTTTAGTTTTAGTGAGGTCTTTTACTTCAGCACTCTTTACCGGGGAAGAGCATGCCATGCTATGGCCACCATATGAAATTTCACTATTTTATCAGGCATAGTAGCCACCCAGCGGCTACTCAGGCCTTCACTGATGTCTCCTTAAGTATTTCTTATGTGCAATGAGCAACTAAAGACTAATACATTTTAGCAGTATTTTTTTTCTTCCCTGCTATGAATTGTAATATAGTTTAATAAAAACATACATTTTATATTGTAAGAATAACTTTAAAAGTTTTTTTGAACTCTGATAACCCACTTAGAAATGAAGTGATTCTCTTGTACCCTCAAGCAGAGTGATTTAGACAAGTTTCAGTATGATTTCATCCTGTACTTAAGTACTTCAATATGAGACTCATAAAATTCATGTTTTTCAGTTTGTGTGCAAGCACAATACAGAATGTCATGAGGATCTCCTTGACTAATTTTAAATTAGTGAAATTGTGTTATCGTAAATGTTTTGCTGAAGGCAATTTGAAAGCTGGAATGAAAAAATAGGAGTTTTAGGGAGGGGAATGTAGACATTTCTTATTTAGAAAAAGATAAATCCTGTGTAGTGTGGAGGTTGCATCTGCTGTATTTTATATCTTGGCTCTTTTTATATTAACTGAGACCAAAAGGGACCAAAAATTATAGTATGCAATATTGGAATAAATTATTGCTGCTATTATTGTTGATGTTAGTATAAACATTATTAATGGAAAGACATGGTGCGACAGTGTTTTGAAAGACCTCACTTCTTTAGAAGGAAGTTGTCTTTATGCTGGCACAACTCCAATTAAAGAGAAATGTGTGTGTTGATGGGGAGGATACTGGGGAGGTACTAAGGTGGTGAGATAGTTGTGGAAAAGCAGGTTATATCTGTAGCACCCTGTCAGGAATATATCACTACCCAAATATTTTCACAACTGCTGTCGTTTTAGATAAATGACAATTTTATAATGGTTAATTGCCTAAAATTTGGAAGGATGCTCATGGCAGTAAGGGGCCAGGGGATATATGGGTGAAATGGTTCAGATCCCTTAAAATAAGGAAACCATGGAAACCATTTCCATAAGGAAATAAGACAGGCAAAGGGCACAGGGAATGCTTGCAGGAGGATTATTTTAAGATGCTTCACTAGTGAGAGGCATTTACAAAAAAAAAAAAAAAAAAAAATCCTTTCAGTAGTTAGATTCCCTATTGCCTGAGGGCAGGGAACTTAAGTCTGAAATGAAGCTTTAGAAGAAGTCATGACATCTTTAACCCCAACTGAGTACATTAGAATAGAATAGTATGAGAAATGAGCAAAAGGCAAGGGATACAGTGAAAAAAAGGGTAATAGAGGAAGCAGCAAGAGAAACTGCAAGTGTTTGTAATAGTGATAGATAAGTAATTTCATTAAAGAATGTTTTGTATTGTTAATCATTTGTGGTCAGCAGTGTACTACTGAAGTACTTGTGTAGTACTCAACACAGAGTTGAGATGACAAGACAGAGGAACCTGACCTACTTGAACCGAAATGTTGAGCAAATGGTTAACAAAGAGAAATAATGACAGACATATAGGATGATTTTTGAGCTAAAATCATATGGTGGCACCTTGGATTCAGTAGAGTCTGGGATGCGACAGTAAGGAGGTTCTGAGAGGGTAGTTTTTGGAAAATGTCAGTCTCTTGGGCCAGATTTGCCAGATCTAAAACGTTAGAATGGCACTTTCCCCTGGAGTCTTCCAGAAGAAGCATTTAGTCTTCCAGATATGGGAGAAAATTGCAAATAATCATGGTAGATGTCAATTATCATTTTAGCAGTATCTTTTTTTTAATTGATTGATAACTTGATTTTAGGGATTAGGGAGAATATCATGGAAAAGCAGAATACTTTTAGGTCTTGGTTCTGCATTGATTTGATTTGACTAAGACTGCTAAGCAGTAATACATCTTTAATGTTCTTGATTTCAAAAGGACAAACACTGAAAAATTAAGGATTTAGGAAGATAGGTATGCTGTGCAGCCTAGATAATCAAGTGGAAGGGAGACTTAAAATTTCAATTGGAATTTTTTTTGAAGCAAAATAATGTGAAATAAAACCAAATGTGCCAGAAGAATACTGACATCCAAAACAGTCTTAGGCATGTGGGTCGGAAGAAAGAGGTTAGTCAAAAATCAACTTTAAGAGTGAAATGCTAGTTGCAAAATGTAGTGTGTTAGGAATGAAAACAAATAGCACAAATACTCTTTTAAGCTAAATGGCTGAAAAAAATAAGGTGGAGGGAAAAATGGGCTGTATGCAGTGAGAATTGAAATGGAAGTTGGAGATAATCTAGATTAGTTTGGGAATTAAATACTCTGCCTCAGCTTTCAGGAGGGGGGATGAGAGCATAGAAATGGAAAATAAGTAAAGCACTAAAACTCAGAACACTAATGTGTCGTAATTGGCATTCTGTTGCTCCAATGTTCTCAAGAAAGTGACACTTGAGAGATTTATTAAAAACCTAATGGATCCTTGCATTGAAGTGAGAAGTAGTATATGACTGCGAATAATAAATGCGCATACCTTATTATAGGAGAGCTGGAGGGATAATTATTTGAGGGTTTATTAATCTGAATTCAATAGTACAGAAGCTTTTTTTTTCTCTCCTCACAGAACAGTTTTTTGAAAAGAAATCTATATGTCCAGTTGTTTAAGTAGAAGTCTATGTATTAAACATTACCCACCTTGAAGCAAACAGTGTATAACCTTTTCATTTAAAATCCATATTTCTAGACAGAAGATGTGTTTAGAACTGATGCATCAGTTCTAGAGAAATGCAGAGCATACAGTGCCACAGGGGAGGTGAATCCTTTAGCAGGAAAAGATCTTTTAGAATAATAATTACTCAGTAAAGAAATAGCAAATGGGGAGATGGCAAAGGATGAACCACAAATATCAAGTTAGAGGGTGCTTCTTAGTACCCTTTTAAGAGGTTGATTGGATTTTTCAAAATGACTTTAGCACAAAATGAGAGAACATTTCTAGATATAAAAGTTAATATATTTTTTTACTGGGCTAGGGCTTCATACAGGAATGACTTTGAGAGATAAAATGATAAACATGAGACCATTTTGTTCCACCATAGCTAAACTGATGTCCAAAACTGAGCCCTGGCTTGTAGCCCTATATCTTCTGTGTTCGCAAGCCTATTCAAGAGCACACAAACAAGTTATTTTCATCTACTTCTTCAGCTGTACATGTGTTTATCTAATGAGAATAGTCTCAGTTATGCATGAGATTTTTATCATGTCAACTTCTGTCCAGAAATAATCAAAATATTTCTAGGATGGTCATGTCTTGAACAGTTTTGATGCATCCTTATAGTGGATGTGCACTTCCTCTTTGAATTGCCGTTGCTCTGCTGATGCCTATGGCAGGGGATGCCTGACAAGCAAGTTCAGGCTTGTGTTGGGTCAATATTAGTTTACCTGCAGTCATTTAGAAATAAGTGCAGAACTTTTGTTCAACACTGTCTATTGCTGCTTTGTTAGCACTTATCTTTCTTGAGATGTGTATATTTGCTAAACTTAAATTTGTGCAATTCCTTACACTAACCTTTCTTCTTTTTCTCCTATTGTTATCTAAGGGAAAGTGTGTGAGTGTGATCAAGTCTCACTGTATAACTGCTTCTAGCAATTGGTGGAATAGGTGACACTTTCATTCCAAGTTATAAGGAGTTGTTTTTATTTTTATGAGTTTGGAGATGAATGTTGTTAGTTCAGTTAATGTGAAATGAGTTTGAACGCTCTGAATTTGTTTGTATGAAAATTGTTGTTTTGGGCAGTGATGCATAAACTGTCTGCAAGTTTTAAAAGTGCTGATGTGAAGTAGACTGGTCATACGTTTCTGGCATATACAGATGCAGTATAGTACAGACACAAGTATGTTGCCCTTCAGGTCACTTCACTCTTTCTTGCTGTACTAATTAATTGCTTTGCTAATTTGTGCACTTGTGCACAATGGAGATGGTATTTGCTTGTGTTTTTCAGCCCTCTTTCATGTGATCTATACTTCATTCTCACGTACTGCATTATGGATTGTATGTGGTAAGTCAGATGATGAACGGCTCATTGGGCTCTTCTTGAACCATACCGGATGCGCTCAGAGGTTGAATGACTTGTTGCCTGGGACCATATAGGTGAACCATATGTGAATATCTTTCACGGGAGGGAGAAATCAGGAAAAGGAACTACCTTGTGGCTTTACTCCCTTTTTGGGGAAGAGGAAGGGTGGGTGGGGAGGGAAGGGGTCAGGTCCATATTACTCATTTTGAACTACTAAGGTTAACATTGGAGGATGGCTTTGTTTAAAAAGATGACTACAAAAAAAGACTTGCTTCTCTTCGGACCTGCTTTTTCAGAGTAGGGCATGGCTTATGCCTGACTCAAAGAACCATTTTTACTTTATTATACAATGTTCAATTACACATGCCCCATAGCCATAGTGTGCTCTGTACATATAATAAGTTTTAGCAAAATGTGATTACAAAGCCATTAAAATTGATTTTAGAAAAGCTCTTCCTAATGTATGGAGTTACATTTAGAGTTCTAACTGTAGTTCTAGTTTTTAGAGGTTTTTAGACAGAGATAAAAATTGAAAACAGTTCAGCTAGTTTCCTCTGACTTCCTCCTTCCTCCTAGGGACATAAAGCAGGTCATAGGTTTGTTAACTGTTAATTCTGTAGCTCAACTGTGCCTGTGAGAGAAATTGATTTCTCAGCAAGAGACGCAAATGTGCCTTGTGTCCAGATTTAGAACTGCTCATTCAGAACTAATTTGCTGCATTTTAAGAAATGTACAGATGCAAATGGTGCTCATGTGTTAGTGTTTTTTTCATGTTGGCAGTAGGTTAATTGCGGGGTCAGATGCAAGTATTGGAGTGTTAAAATTGCAGTGTTGCCATCATCCTTAATAAGGTTACATGCCTTGAGAACTTGGCATAATACTTAATTGCTTGTAATAACTGTAGCAGAATCACTGGCAAGCAGTCACATTTACTGCATAACTGTCCAGTGCCAATCCCTTTTCATAAAAAGCTGTTTGTATATGTATTTAGTATGATCTCTTTAATTTTGCCTATAATCATGCATACATGCACACACATTTAAAATCAGACATAAGTTTAAAATTTTGATTTTCTTAAGTAAACACTAATCAGAAAACAGATATATCTCAAAATTAGTTTGAAGATATTTTCAACTGTGCTGATTTATCTTCAGTCCACCTCTGTAATATTTTTTGCTTTAATTCTTTCCTCCTCCTCCTTTCACATAAAAAGAAACAGACTAGAAAAGAAAAGTAATCTTAGCAACTTAGTTTTAAGGTTAATCACAGCAAATGCTATGTACTTTCTCACTTTTATTTTTTGCTTTTTAGATGTTTGTGAAAAGCAAACTTTGACTAAAGTGTTCCATGAATTTTCTACTCTAACGTGCATTCAGAGAAAACAAGCACGCCATTCTGAGCAGGGAGAGAGCACACGCAGCTGGTAGGAAGTCTGGCAAGCAGAGGTGGGAGGCAAGACACTCTGCCGTGTACTCCAGTATTCCAGTACACTGCCTGCTCCATCCACCCACCTCTGCATATGCAGTTCCTGACAACTGGTTTCCTCTCTACAGTGCAACACACACAGTTGTGCATTTGAAGAAACTGTTGTTCCGCCTTTTTAAATCTGTGCTGACAGCTTCTTTCATTCTCATTTTATGAGTTCTCAGCTGAATAGCCTTAGAATGGTCTAAGAACTAATCCTGAGAGGGTGCTACAGCTATCCTTGGACAAAGCATGTCCTGAACTGAACCTGAACCTGACCTGAACCTCTTTCCTGACCCCCTCAGTTAATATGCATCCGCTGTTGTGTTGCAGAAATAGATGACATTTTACCCAGCGGGTTTTGTTTGAATCTTCAGTTCATTTTTAGAGGAGGACAGAAGTGTACTCTAAAGGGCACTCACTGTCGTGTCATTTCTTTCTTTCTTTTCTTTTTTTTTTTCTTTTTCCTTTTCCTCCTTTCCCTCTCCCTGTCTTCCCCCAACCAGTTTGACTGCATTGGCCCATTTACCTGACTCAGTTGCAGCTTGTCTCAATCTTTTTCTCTTGGCTTAGCAAGCCATGGTTTTCACTTGATTAATTACCAGATGTTTTCCTACCTTCCCGTTCTCATGTCTCTTACTAGGATTCAGTTTTCTTCTTGGCACTACTCTATATTTGCCTCTTTCTTCAACTATTACAGATTTCCCCATAGTAAGCTAAGCATATCTGCATATCACTGCTATTTTTGCCCATCTCATCCAGCAGTTCCTCTCATTCCCCCATGTGTGTGGCTTCCCTTTTAGCCTTTCCACCCTAGCTGTACATCCTGTTGGTGGCAGCCCTTGCCCTATCCTGCTTGCAGCATGAGTTCCTCTCTTCTAGTGAAGAACGTATGAAGTTAGTGAATTCAGCCTCTTGTCCCTACCGGAGAACTCTGGGGGAGGCTTAAGGAAAGAATATAAGAAACAGACATGATAAAGTCCTCCTTCCTGTGAAATGTTCACCCTGGATTCCAGAAAGCTGTTAGGGACTTCTTGAACTGAAGGACTTCATCTGCTGTGTGTGCAGTTTTCTTCAAAAGACCTGTCATCCATGAGATTCACAATTTACGTGTACTTTGTTTCCAACATTCTACATGATACTTTATTTAACATCTGTGTTTAGGAAAACTAAGGAATCATTATGTTTACTCAGCGTTTCCACATAGTTCACGATGATTTTTATGTGTTCAAGGCTCTTTTACAAGTACTTTGTAAAGCCTACTACAAGTCTAAAAATTGTAGTTTTTTGGCAATACTACTTGACGCTTTCCCTTATCTCTTGTCTTTTCTGCACCTCTTCTAGTGCCTTTTTTTCATCTCCTCATTATTCCTGATCTCGCTGATTGATGTCTTTGTTTTAATTTGCTGTTTCTGTTTTCTCTTGAATGAATTGCCTTGCATATACCCACTCTCAACAAATGTTTTCTAGGTGTTTGCAAAGACAGTGGTCTTTAGTGGGGCCATTTGGTCCCATGTAGACATGCACTGCAATTGTGTGAACAGTTCTGTTCAGCCCCTGAGTCCTGTGCTCATGCATGGTCAGTAACGGAGATTTATTTTATGTTATGTTTTTATCAAAGGTATAAACAACATCAGAAGTGGGGAAACTTTGCAGATATCTTAACATGAAACTGAGCGGTTGTCCTTATTTGAGTCTATTTTGTTGAGATGAAAAAAGCATACCCCTAAGAAAAAGACATTTCTTGTCAAATTTGAATTATGTGCTCCTGGGGGATGTTTTTTAGCTTTCTCCAAAATCATGTCTGTGAGCAATTTTGGCTGAAAAATGTGTTATATGTTTATTTTGCTGGAGGCATGCAACCAGTGTGAAAAAACGAAGCCCAAGTGATTAAACTTTGGCAAATATGCAAGCAGCTGAGAATGTAATCTTAAGATTGAACTGACAACCCCACCTATGGTATGGAAATTATTTGCTAAGTTAAATATCACTAAATTCTCTTGTTATTCACTGTTATGTGCTTGTTAGAAGCAACTGTGTCATTACATTATGAATATGAAATGCTTTAGTGTTGATATATATATTTTTTTCCAGTGCAATGTTATTAACTAAACACAGAGCATAAACAGCACTGAAAAGAGAAAACTTTTTTTTTTTCTTTAAACAGCAACGTTCTCCTTGCAGATCATTCCTATACCCTCAATAGCTCACTTAGGTGCAGGAGGACATACAAAATCAGTGGATAGCTGAGGCTGGAATGGCTGGCCTACATGCCCTAGTCCAAACCCTGGCACAGAGCAGGACACTTTGAGCAGCTTGTTCAGGACTGTGCCAAGTCAGGGCCTGAATATCTCTAAGGCTGGAGGCTCCCTATCTTGTCCAAGTAAATCTGCTCCAGTGTTTGATTACCCTCACAAGGAAGGGAAAAAAAATATATGTATATATATTGTGCTTAAATGGAGTTATTTTCGCCCCTCGCCTTGTCACTAGGCATCCCTGAAGAGTGTGTAGATTCCTCCTTACTTTTCTATTTCCCACAACCAGATGTTTAAACACAGTAATAACATCCTCCTGAGTCTTCCCCTCTCCAGGCTGAACAGTCCCCAGCTCTCTCAGCCTCTCATTGTATGAGATGCTGCAGTCCCTTAATCTACTTTGTGGCCCTTTGTTAGACCGGCAGCAGTAACTCAATGCTTTTTTTTTTTTTTTTTTTTTTTTTTTTTTTTTTTTTTTTACACCAGGCAGCCCAGAACTGGGCGCTTTACTCTTGATGTTTCTCACCAGTGATAGCATAGCCATCTAATCCATCAAACATTCCTCATAGTTTTGTCATTAGCAAACTTACCGACAGTGTGCTCTGTCCTGTTATCTAAGTCTTCAGTGAAGATTTTGAACAGTTCCAGCCCCAGTTTTGATTCTTGGAGGAAACCATTATTAAATGGCTTCCAGCTGGACTTGGTGCTGATGATCACCATTTGAACCTGTCAGTTGCATCCATCTCACTGTTTGTTTACCTATCTCATTCCTCATGAGTTTTTCTGTGAGGATGTCATGGCAGATAGCATTGAAGCCTTGCTAAAGTGAAGATAACTATCTCATCTGCTCTCCTGTCACCGCTGAGCATGTTATCTCATCACAGAAGGCTATCAGGTTGGTCTAGCACATTTCCCCCTTTTTAAGTCCCTGACGACTACTTCTAGTCATCTTCTTATCTTTAATATGTTTCTAAATAGTTTTCAAGATTATTTGCTCTAATAGTCCTTGGTAAAATATCAGTAGAATTGTAGTGAGAATTGTAGTGAGAATTTTGCAATGAGAATTTTGGAGTGTGTATACTCAATGAACTGTTGGTTGAAGAAATAATTTTTATCCTGTCCTGAGTGAACAGGTATATTTAGGTGGACCTCTCTGCAGAAGGTCTGACTCCAATAGGTTTTTAAGGCAGGAATTCCTTTTGCAAAAGCTACCTCAAACAAGCAGTATCTGTTCTGGTGCTCAGTAATTTGGTTCCACAATTTTTAGAGTTGTAGAAGAGCATCAGTTAATGGAAAAAAGCACGCATGATGCCTCTAGTTAAGAAGGAACAAGAAGCTTCATGTAATTTCTTGTTCCAGTAAAGAGCGGAGGAGTAGAATTGGAGATATAAGATTGGTTTTGCTGTGCACTCTGAATGTCCTGCCCCTGGAACACTGAATGAGAATTATGTGGATGTATGAGCAGACCACAGGATGACCTATGCTACCAGGAGGATGGAGGTGTGGGGAAAATGAATGCATTTCTGGAATGTGCCATTGAAGAGAAGGGAAAAATGCATGCTACTGCTGCAAGAACCTGCCAAAATGCAGTCCTTCATTTGAGGTAAATCATTTTTGAGAAGCAATTAAAACTGCAACCAGCCTAGAGAGACCTGCTAAGCTGTTCAAAATCTTTATTTTGTGTCCTTAGACATCCCTGGTATAACAGATGAGGTATAAACAGGCTGCAGACTTAAAAAACAAACAAACAAACAAACAAACAAAAACAAAACAAAACAAAAAAACCCCCAGCAAGTTAGAAAAAAGAGTTTCATAAATTAGCAGAGGGGAGAAACAGCTGTAAGCACATCTAATGCTTAATGAATTGATTAGTTTATATGGTGAGGATTTGGAATCGGATTTGATGAGCCTTTTGTTCCTATATACGTAACGAATATGTACTTTCTACTGTCGTCGTCTGCTTTCAAAATATCAGCAGCTATTTAACTTAAAAAAAAAAAAAAAAAACAAACTGTTGTTAAATCTGTGAATCATAACATGTTAAAGCTCCAGTTCATAAAGGAATATAGGTACTTAATTAGTACTGTTCAAGTAATTAACAAATACAAATACTGAATTATCTTGACTATCTCCTGGTTTGTGTGTGCTTTAACATCTAATGTAAATATATTTTCTGATATCAGAGCACTAGAACAGGCTACCCTGAGAGATGTGGAGTCTCCTTCTCTGGAGATCTTCCAAACCCGTTTGGACATCAGCCACCCTGTGCCATGTGCTCTAGGTGTCTCTGCGTGTGTGTGGGGGTTGGACTAGATGGTCTCTAGAGGTCCTTTCCAACCTCAACCAGTCTGTGATTCTGTGATTAGTTGCACTGTGGCCTCAAGTGTTATAGCCTGCCTGTTTAGATATTTGAAGTATAATATGGAAATGCATATATCTGTATCATATGGTACTCTTAACCTGTTGCAGAAGGAGGAGGTGATTGACAGATGTAGAAAATACATATACCTGGATCTCAAATAAACAAAAACCACAGGCAATATAAAAAGAGTGCAAAATGTGTGATGCTGATGTATAAGAAAAGGTCATTTCTGTCTTTGCGTGTCAAGGGTGTGACCTTTTGAATATAAAGTGAAACAAATTGCCAGTGACAGCTTCTGATTTTCACTGATCTCACTTGAAAAACATTATTGCAAATTGTGTCTCAATCAAAGTGCTTTTCCTAGTGAATTATTCATGAAAATCACTTAATCAGATAGAGCACCTGCTGAGAGGGTTTGGCATTGCATACTAACCTATACAAAACCAGCCTTGCAATAGAACAAGCAATATCAAAATTCATTTTGCCTAGATGATTTCTAATAATGCACCACATTAGAGGTAACGTCAAACATATATTTGCATTTCTGGAGTATTTTAAAATTTTAATTAAAACTGGAAAGGATCACATTGTGAAAGCACGGAGAACTGTGGTGGTGAGTTTGCTGAGATCTAACTATTAATAAACTTTGCCCTTTATCTTGGTCAGTGCATCTGTGGCTGGAACTGATATGTCATTGTTTTGGAGACATTAGAATTTTCTTTTTCTCAGAAAACAGAGTGAATGTGGCTGCCAGTTAATAATTAGTCTGAAGTTGAGGCTGCTTTATGCCATGTTACTTTGGGGTACCTGTTTGGTCCTGATAGTTTTTTTTGTGTGTGTTTTATTTATTTATTTATTTATTTTTAAATACAAGTGGAATGCAGATAAAGTATGAAAATACTTTAGTATGAAAATAAGGCCTAGAATTTTTGATAGCATTTTTCTGTTTGATAGTGTTCTTTTTCTCACCAGTTGCAATCAATTTCAAACATGCCTTTTATCCAGAAGCAGTATACCCATACTTGATATAATTATTTGCTTAATGGCATCATTTTAATTCTTAAGAAATGATGATGTTTGAAGAATCCTGTCATCTTTCTTCTGCTTGTGTGTGTGTGTAATTTCTTCTTTGGATGGTGCTGATACCTGGAGCCCCACCTCTTGTCAAGTATTTAGCAAGATACTTGTCTCATTTATCTTATCTAGTAAGATATTCCTCAACACTTTTCTAAAAGTAATCTAAAATAAGCAGAATCTAATTATCAGTAATCTGTAGAGAATACTAGCTACCATGAGTATCCTTTCTTTTTGAATCCGTCTATAAGACACACTTTTCAGGCTAAAACCAGTTTCTAAAACCCTCCTGGTTTTACACATCATCTTACAGGATGTGCTTTTCTTTTGCTGCCTGCTGGAGAAAGGAATAAAAAGAAGGTGGGGGTAAGGGGAAGAAACGAAGCTACCCTTCCTGCCCATCGCTTCATGGCTCTGTGACATGGTCTGGAGGCTGGTCTGACGTGCCAAGATAGCATTTGTGATTCTCTGCTGTGTGCAACAGGAATGACCTCCATTAAAAAAATAAAAGCAAAAAAATCCCTTCCCCTACAAATCTACTTAATTTATTTTCAGAATCATAGAATGCTTTAGGTTGGAAGGGACCTCTAGAGATCATCTAGTCCAATGTCCTTGCACACGCAGAGTTACCTAGAGCATGTGGCACAGGACTGCATCCAAGCGGGTCTTGAAGATCTCCAGAGAAGGAGGCTCCGCAACCTCTCTGGGCAGCCTGTTCCACTGCTCTGTCACCCTCATTGTCAGGAAATTTTTCCTTAAGTTCCTGTGGAACTTTTGATGCTTCAGTTTGTGGCCATTTCCTCTAGCTCTGTTGGTGACCACCAGAGAAGAGGCCAGCCCCATCCTCCTCACTGCCTCCCTTGAGGCACTTATAGACACTGATCAGGTCCCCTCTCAGCCTCCTCTTCTCCAGGCTGAACAGGCCCAGCTCCCTCTGCCTTTCCTCATAGGGCAGATGTTCCAGGCCCCTGATCATCCTCGTGGCCCTGCGCTGGACTCTCTCCAGCAGCTCCACATCCCTCTTGTACTGGGGGGCCCAGAACTGGACACAGTGCTCCAGATGTGGCCTCCCCAGGGCTGAGTAGAGGGGCAGGATCCCCTCCCTCGACCTGCTGGAGACGCTCCTCTTAATGCACCCCAGGACCCTGTTGGCCTTCTTGGCCACGAGGGCACACTGCTGCCTCATGGTCAGCCTGTCGTCCACCGTGACGCCCAGGTCCTTCTCAGCAGAGCTGCTCTCCAGCAGGTCAATCCCCAGCCTGTGCAGGACCCTGCACTTGACATTGTTGTATTTCATGAGGTTTTTGACCGCCCAGTTGTCCAGTCTGTCCAGGTCCCTCTGGATGGCAGTGCAGCCCTCGGAGGTATCAGCTACTCCTCCCAGCTTCGTATCATCGGCAAACTTGCTGAGGGAGCACTCTGTGCCTTCATCCAGGTCATTGATGAATAAATTGAACAGGACTGGACCGAGGACTGACCCCTGGGGGACACTGCTAACCACAGGCCTTCAACTAGACTCTGCACCGCTGATCACCACCCTCTGAGCTCTGCCATCTAGGGAATGTGAAAGAGATACAGAAGAGATACAGAAGAGTAAACAGTCTCTTGTTAATGTGTTTTGTTACTTGTGTTAAATAATCCTTTTTCTGGTCTAAGCACCTAATTTTTAATCCGTAAATTATCAATGAAGTTTGCTTAATGGGAAAGCATGATTTGTGTATGTATTGTGCTGTGTTTGGACTGCAGGTAGATGTAGAATGTAAGATTAGATCAAAGGTTACAGTTACTACAGTGACAAGGCGTGATGTAACTGTAATCATGCATTAAAAATTAGTTAAAAGATCTTTTTTAACTTCAGTCATGCAACTTCATGCATCTTTAACTTGAGTTGGCCAGCAAAATAGTTTTTTGTATTGGAAACCCAATGTAATGTCATTGAGTATAGTCAATAGTTCTAACAGGAATTGATACTGGTTGGGAAGCATCTTGCAGTTTCTGCTGTGGTATTAATAAAAGTCATCTCGATCCATCTAATCTTTTCCTGCCTATTGGTTGATAGAAAGTGATCTTTTTATGGAGAGGATGCTAAAGTGTTTAGTAGTGGCAGTATAGAACCTTTATTTGTTACTCCTTGTGCTTTAAGTATGCCACCTATTTGGTTGATAATCTTACAATATCTTTTGCACAGACTCACCAGCAAGAAGGAATCTCAAGAGCCTACTGCAGTCTCACCTGTTCCCCTCTTCCCAGTCTTTGAAATTTCTTGGCACCTTATTTTTTTTTTTTGCCTTATTTTTTTTTTTTTTAATGAGGACTCTAGGAACCTGTTAAACCATAACTACCCAAAGCAATTTTGAAAAAAATATTTGCTTTCAGGAATCCTATTGTTTAAAAAATGAGTCATCAAATGCTAAAACAAACTTAAATCAAGTTTGGCAGATTTTCCAAGCACAGGTTCCAAGCAAGACTTCAGGAGTGTAATGGCTGTTCTCCATTGTGCCAAAATGTACATTGCTATGGTAAATTCTTTAAAAGTTATTTACTAGGAAAACTTGCTAACATCGTAGCTTATTCTCCTTAACATTGACAATTTAAGCTATGATCATAGTTATTTTGCATAATAGCATAATGAAGAAAGTTTTTATACTCATGTGGCACGTAATATTATTTTTTCAGTAGAATTAGAAAATAAGCTTCTTTCTGAAAAATCTCGGAACTTTTGCGATTAATTTTGGAAGAGCTTTTGCCCATTGTTCACCTTTTTTGCCCAAGATTTCTTGATCTCTTTCGTCTGGAACTTTAAGTAAGCCGGTGTTGTAGATTAAGAAAATACCACAGACCTACTGTGTCACTACTGATTTTTTTAACTGGTTACGCGTGTTTAGTATGAAATAGGAAATCTGAAGAATCAATTCCCTGAGGAAATGAAATCGGTGTTTTAACATATGTGAGTAACAGTGCTCATTATTTCACTGTTCCAGGAGTGAAATTATCCTTTTTCCTTTTTTTTTTTTTTTTTTGGAATTTAAGAGGTGGCTTTTGAATTGCAAAAAGAGCATTGTCCTGAGGTTATAAACCAGCTCTTTTTCTCTTTTTGGAAAGCTCTATAGGGAAAAAGGAAGAGTCAACCGTCTAATAGATGTCTTCTGGAATAAGGGTATAAACCATTTTGGAGCACTATCACAAAGCTTACAGAACTCTTGCTTTAAAAATCTTCCCTGTGATAAATAGTCATGCAGGACAGGGGCTTTCTTGCTGTGCTGCTGGCTTGTACTAGTTGTACTCCAGGTGTGACAAGAGCCACTTCATTCCTGATGCCAAGAACACTTGTAGTGCAGCTAATAAGGGACCAAGATGGAAAGGGCTGTAGATTTTCTCTTATGCTCTGAACTCCTGAGTTGGTGAAGTGCTTAATAGCAGTTAAACCTCAGTTTCTGCAGCTTACCTGGGGCTTGTTTTGTTTTTGTTTTCTAATTTATTGATGTACAAAATTAGACTGTGTCTAGCAAAAAAATATGAAGATTTGCAGAGAAGTAGGATCCAGAAAGATTAAAACTTTGGATCTGTGCATGGGATATTGAAAGACTGAAGCAATTTTTCCTGTAGACTTTTTATGTAGAAAGAATTCAGTATAGAAATTTTTGTGTGTGAATGCTGCTGTGATCTTTTTTTTTTTTTTTCAGTCTTTCTGGTTGTTAAGATCAACTGTCAGGAATTCCAAACGTGGAGATGAGGGAGAGATTCTGGAAAA
Organism: Crypturellus undulatus; assembly: GCA_013389825.1. Classification (NCBI taxonomy): domain Eukaryota; kingdom Metazoa; phylum Chordata; class Aves; order Tinamiformes; family Tinamidae; genus Crypturellus; species Crypturellus undulatus. The sequence continues at coordinate 244,428 of VWPW01012073.1, read as the reverse complement.
AGGGAGTCTCTCTGTGGGTGGAGGAAGACCAGGTTAGGGATCACTTAAGTGACCTGGACATACCCAAGTCCTTTGCCCTAATGGGGTATGCCTCCAAGTGCAGCAGGAGTTGGCCGATGTCTTTAAGAGGCTGCCCTTAATGGTTTTGAAAGGTCATGGGGATTAGGAGAGATTCATGAGGACTGGAAGGAGGCACATGTGTGTCTAACCTTCACAAAGGTGGGGAACGCTATCAATCTCTCTTTCATCCCTGAAAGGATAATGGAGCAGCTAATCTTGGATACCATTTCCAAGCACATGAAGGACAAGAAAGTGATCAGGAGTAGTGAGCCTGGATTCACAAAGGGGAATTTTTATTTAACCAACCTGATAGCCTTCTGTAATGGAGTCTCCAGCTGGGTAGATGAGGGGAGAGCAGTGTATGTCTACATTGACCTCGGAAAGGCTTTTGACATTCTCGTAAAGTCCTCATAGAGAAGTTGAAGAAGTGTGAATTAGGTGATTGCACAGTGGGGATGAGAACTAGCTGAAGAGCAGAGCTTGGAGGGTTGTGATCAGTGGCTCAAAGTTTAGTGAGGGGCCTGTAATCCAGTTGAGTACATTAGGAGTCAATACTGCATCCAATCCTGTTCAGTTTATTTATGATCTGGATGAAGGGATGGAGAGCACCCTCAGCAAGTTTATAGATTACAAAAAAATTAGCAGATGTGGCTGCTAACGCCGAAGGGCTATGCTGTCATTCAGAGGGTACCTTTAGAGGCTGAAGAAATGGGCAGAGAGGACCCTTGTGAAGTTCGGTAAAGGGAAATGCAGAGTCTTGCATGGACTGTGTTATAACCCTATGTATCAGTACACACTGGAGGCTGACCTGCTGGAGAAGGATCTGAGAATGGCCCAAAAGTTGACCCTGAGCCAGCAATGTGCCCCTGGGACCAAGAAGGGCCAAGCGCTATCCTGAGCCTCACGAGGATGTGCTGTGCGCCTTCTCTCTGCTCAGCCCTTTGGAGGTAAGCCCTGCTTGAGCTGGGGATCGGACAGTGTGATCTCCAGGAGTTCCCGCTTCCAACCTCAGCTCTTCTCATCTCTTAGGGGAGGAGGATAGAAATATCTGTAGTCATGCGAGATGCTAATTTATATGGAATTACAGGAAATAACCTGTTCTGCACTTAAAACAAAAAATAATAGGATTTGAACTTTATGGCAGCCTAATTCATAAGTGGCAGCTTTTAATGCAGATGACTCATATTTCAAGATTAAAAATAGATAAGACTTTACATCAGTGTGCATTTATCATATGTTGTATTAAAAATAGTATCTGATTAAGAAAAAAAAAAGTTGGTGCTTCTCTCTCTTTTTTGAATATGTGATGTGTTAAATTTGAATGCATATTTGCTCTTCCATTTTCCTTGCTTCATATACATCTCAGTATGTGTTCTATCCATGGTATTTGCTTCAAAATAAATTTCCAAGCTTTAGGAATAATCTCCTGTCCTTAGTAAAGGAAAACACACTTTCAATAAATTGCATGGCCAACTGGGTAAAGGTTTAAACAGGAAAGGGACTCCAGATGATTCTGTGGTAGGTACAAGATAAACACACTCTTGTTTATGTGTTGTTGATACTGATTGTTTAGAAGACTGAATGTTTTCTTCTACTGGCTTTGGGTTGGTCTTCAGAAAACTAAACAATCATCAGCCCAGTCTAGATGTCTGGCTTTGATCTCTGTTTTCTTATTTGTTGCAAGAGGCTAGAAGACTAGCGATGTGTGGATGTGTTGTTTCATGCTTTGTCCCAACATTCCCCCTCCCCACATTAACCACAGATGATTTGAAGGGGAAAGAAAGAAAGGCAGCCTGCTTAAAGTTTTGACATCATCTATAAATTCCCAGGAGACTGTTTTATAAATGTCAACATATTTGTGGCTGCTCTTGCAGGTGCTTAAACAAGACTTGTGGCCTTTCACCTAGCATAATTAACTTCCTTTTATTTCACAGTGTTTATCATTTCTTTGCCTAACCTTTTTGTCTTTCCAGAGCACTTTTGAAGGAAAACTTAATAAGATGCTCAAACACCTGCTTGCCATGAGGCAAACACTGAGCTCCAGATTGGCCCCAGGACAGAAGTCCTGGGAGAGTTTGCCACATCCTCCCAACAGCAGATCAATCATGTGACTTACTATCATCAATCTCAGCAGGAATGTGATAGTGAGTTGCTTATTTTGACACTTCTCATGCTATCTGTGCTGTGGGTAAGTTACAATTCATGGCTCTGTATTTGGAATTTCACTGAATAGCAAAAGTGAACATCATAGGTCTGAATCTGTGCATTGTTTAAATTATGCCTGTCAAAATCAGTTTTGTTTATTGCTTTCATGTGTGTGTATCTTGCGTGTTCCTAAGTAGGTGCTGGATACGTTTCTCTTCATTGTAGGTAATTAAGTTAAACATTTGTAATTTAAAATTTTTAGCAGCATGTAATGTGGTGCAATCGTTCTTTCCAGATGTGCCAAGTTATACAAAAATAATTTAGTTGATGAATGAGAATTCCTCAATATGTTCATTGCAGGGAGGTGAAAAAAAAAGTTCCTTCTTGGAAGACTTAGGATTCAACAAGAAAAAGAAGAAGGAATTCTGGAGCTTACTATCCCTGTAGTGACTGATTCAAAGGCAGCCCCATAATAAAGTGGCTGGTTGTTACCATCTGAGGAGTGTTTTTCTTAGCTATGGCGGGACTGACGGGGTTTGAAACTAATTGCTCCTAGACCATTGTTTCCACTTGGAAGTTGTAATAACTGGCACCTCTGTGTAGAGTCTCAGTAGAGACAATATGAAATGCATATGGAAATAATCAGACAGGAGGTGCAGCCTGATCTCACAACCTATGATTATAGTCTCTGTGTTTGTGGATCAGGTGTTTGTTACACACTAAGGTTAAGTGCTTGGTTGGTTTTGGTTTGTTAGTTGTCCTTCCGTGAGCTTGAACAGACCAGATAAGATGAGTTCCTCTTTCTGCTCATGTATGATGCAAAGTTCTGTTAAAGCAACTAATAAGAAGGGTAAAGCCACAAAAGAGGTGTCCAGTTACCGAAGGACACCAGCTGGTCCTTGTTAGTGAGCTGTATTTAAAAGAACAGAGGGCATCCTGGCAAAGAAGTGGGGGTTACAGGTGAGGCTTTCCAGCACTGTGACTGAATGGGTGGGTTGGCTTTTGCAGCTGCTTATATGTGAGTGGGCACATAACCAACGGCTCTTTCTCTAGGAGATCCATCAGAGAGATTACAGGTAATTTCAATGAACTCCAAAATGGGCTGGATTATAATGCCAGGATAATCATTCTGTCATGTGGGAAAACAAAAGGAGGAGAGATGGCTCAGAAGTGAAGCTCTGACTATTGTGAAATAAAATGTTTGAATCCTATAGTACAGAGGTCAGCTTAGGGGTCAGCTTTAGGGACTGACCAGTCTAATCAGGAAGGCAGTGAACTAACAAAATAGGAAAGCACGGAACAAATGAACAGGTATTTAAAATCAGCTCATGATGTTGAGAACAGCAATAATAAAACACCAGAAATGTGAAAGAAATTTTTCAGTTGACAGTGCTAGTGATTTGAGTAATAAATAAGAACAGATTTACTCATGTATCCATCTAATAAAAACCTCATTAGAGAAATAAACTGAATGAGAGCAGGTCTGGCTCTAAGATGAATGAACAGGGTTATAGCTGTAAGTTTTCAGAACTGCTCAGCGCTGTTAAGGTTCCATTGAATTACTGTGGCTGAACTTTAAGAAGGTTGTACGTTTTTTTTCTCCCCAACCCTTCTAATATCCTCAAGTGAGCATAGGCAGACATCTAGGAAACTTGGTCTGCTAGTTAGAAATAAATGAACTATGANTTTTTTTTTTTTTTTTTTTTTTAAGAAAAAGGGCAAAAGGATGCTCAGAGTACTTAAAAACATGGTAAGTTCTCAAACATAGGAAAGGAGCTGCAGAGAAAATGATCCCCATTCCTTGTATGGACAGTGTCTGGTAAAGCATGTAATTGACCTGAACTGCACCAAGAAGGTTTAGACGACACGTTAGGAAAAATGTTCTAATTGCAGAAATAACAAAGCAATGGACTAAACTACTCAGTAAAGTTTTATAGTTGTCATTTCTGAAAGCCTAGAAATGCAGCTGTCAAAAGTATGGAGAGGTTCGTTTGCTTGTGCTTTAGAGTAAAGACTGAATTTCTCAATATCCCTTTTTGTATGGTGGGAATGAATGAGAGTGGTTTAGAAACCAATGTATTCTAACTGGTTTCTATTTTATTATGTAGGTGCTATTTTCACGCTTAAATTTATTTAGCATGCATTATGTCTGCATGTGTTGTATGTAATAAAACTACAACATCATTCAGTTATGCAGTGTTAAGGTGGGTTTATTATATTGCTATTATTGTTCTTAAATAGCATCGATTTCTGTTTAGGAAGCAGGATCTGAGCCTGCCCTTAGCATATCCATCACACATCTCATTTTTAGTTTTTATGAAATTCAAGTTTTGTAAATGATTAACAGATGAAAAGAAATTCATAGTGTTATATACTGCAAGGAGTAAAAGTCTAGTTCCATTCTAATCCATTTCTTACTGGCATTGAATGAAAAAGCTGATCAGTAAGATCCTTGTAGACTTATTTTGTGGGGAAAATTATTTCTGCATGTATGTGTGTTTGTATACACACACACACTTGTGTGTATACAATCTCTTATTGAAAAGCATTATGGATTTGAAGTAGCTGTATTCAATACTGTATGATTTGTTTTTTCTTTTTAAGTCTGTTGTATTACTGTCTCAGTTTAGGAGTATAAAATTTGATGATTATTGTCACTACAGGGCATTGTGATTTGCGCTTGTCATTGTTTCAAAGTGTTAAATAACGTGGGGTGTCATACGCTGAGGTTATAAAATAGAAACGTCCATACTTCAACTGTATTCCAATACAGAAACCTAAGTATGGACAATGTTTCTTGTCCAGCTATTTTGGAAACACATTTAGTGTCGAGAGGCCAAAATTGTTCTCTCTAAAGGAGACTTGAAATGTTATGATTACCAGTGATAGAGGGAGACTTTGGCCAGCTGACACCGTATTGCACTAATGTGGAAAGGTAGATTCACTTTGCTGGACAAACTGGTCTATCTTGAATGTCATACTTTCAAATAAGCTGTTAGAATATAGACGCATGTACTATTTGTGATTATTTTCTGTTCACATAAAATATCCTGAGCTTAGTCTACATCAACATTCTAGTGCGAACAGCTTTCTAAGGGGTGAAACACGGGGATTGTCAACAAAACAAGTATTAAAGTGCCTGTTACATCTGTTACATCTAATACAGCTGTTGTTTGTAAGCCTAAGCTATTGTCTCCTACATAGCTAAATTTTATGATAGAATATAATGTATAATATATTAGCCCCTTCACTAAAAAGGAAGAATGCTCACTATGTAGGGTAAAATTGACTTCACACTACAAATGAGATTTACTTTCATGGCTATTTAGTAGCATGTTACTAAACTTCAACAGGATGGAGCTCAAAAATTCTGAACCAATTTACCTGTGAAAACGTCTGCCTTAATTTTTGAAGACTAGAATAAAACTGGATTACAAAATAAAGCTTCATTTCTGAGTCATAGTTCTTTATACCATTCTTCTTGTTTCAAGGTTGTCAAAAGGTGATTGGTTAGGCATAACGGAGGTGAGAAACTCTGCTCCTACATTTAATCCAATCATTGTAAGAATTTCTGCTATGGACAGCAGTAACTACCTCCAAGAACATGTATAAGAAGTATGTTTTCCCTGTGAAAAGCCAGAATAATATTATTTCTAATAGGGAAATCTTGACAATTTAGAGATCAAAATACTTTTGGTTTACTGTAGATAATAGGAAATAGATTCATAATTTCTTTTTATATTTTGTTTTGAGATAACTTCTGGTTTCTTTATGCAAGAATTATTGAACTCTTGGATATGCACAATTTATGAGGAATTGATAGACTTTGAAACTGATAGATTTTGAACTTGATTTTCATTTATATAGTGATAGTTGTTTTATAGTGGTTTTTCATGTAGAAAATGAGACTTTTCCTTTGTCTCATGAATTTATTAAATCTACTTTAGATTCAGGTGGGACCCATTCTGGTGCCAAAGGCAAAAGTGTAAGTTTTAGAAAGATCCATCTTTTTCTTCTCATGTCTTTTGTGTCCAGTATCTGCGAATGGTGGCAGCATACTTTTTGGGGGGGAAAAAAAAAAAAAAAAAAAGGGAAAAATCATGTTTGCTCATAACACATAAGTTTTCTTAAGAATAATGCCAAGTCCTGCAGATGTACAAATCCTTAGTGGCAAAATTGTCTGCTAGCAATCATGTCCATAACAGATTAATGGGCCGTAACTTTCCTGGGAAGGAAAAAAAAAATCGTCCTTCCCAAGTACAGTGAAATACAGCCTGGGGTAAGTTTTGTTCCACTTAAGGAGTTTGTCAAAACAATTTGTTTGGATCCAATTTGTTCCCTTCCAGATGGGAAAATAAAAGTTTGATATGGTTACTGCTAGCAATGCGAAAGTTGCTTTCAAAATTTTCTTTAGAACTTTCCTCACAATTAAGATTACACCCTACTGAAATGAATGCAGTGATTTCAGCAGCTGATGCTGAAATGAATTTTTGAGTAAGAACATAGCCTGAGATTGTCTCAATAAAATAAAATTTGGCTGATAATTAAACTCCAAACTATTCAGAAATGATTCTTTGAAGATATTTAAAAGAAATCAGCAAAGATCTACTGTGGCCTGTGCTTCATTGAAAAGCTATGTTTTACAGGGGAAAAGAAGGGAGCCTTCTTCAATCTAGGGACTTAAAGCTGCCCAAAATAAATGTCTTATCTGAAAAATAAAGATCCATCATCAAAAAATATGAATATTTAGAACAGCAGCTTCTTGAGAGGAGAATATGTGCGTTACAGATTGGTGCTGAAATGTTAGGATGAAAACATGACTAACCTAACAGATGGGCGCGGTATTACCTGGCTAGAGTCAGAGAATGCCCACAGCCGCACAGGAGCAGGCCTCGCATTCCCCTTCCCAGGCAGATTTCAACAAACAAACAAACAAACAAAACAGTGCCATCTGTGGAATTCGATGGGTTCTTTGGGTGGGCTCAAATTCTACTCACTGCTTGGCACCAGAAGGTGCCAGTGCTTTTTGGCAGAAACACTCTCAAAATCAACTATTTTCTTTTAATATCCCAGAAGACACTGTAGCAAGTTACAAAATCTTATGTCATCTCTGATGCTGGGAAGCCTGAGATGATGCAGCATTGGACAGGCCTGTGGTCAGGAGACAAATGCTGTGCCATCTTCCTGTCCATGATGAAGTTTGGCAGTGTTGTGGTCTTTATGATTATTACAGGTTTTCTAAGAGGAAATTTCTGTAAACCTGTTTCACTTCAAGATAAAGGCAAGGACATGCAAGTGGTGTCATTGCTGCTGCAGATGCCACCTCCATGGTGGTTTTATAGCCAGCTGGCTAAGTTCATTCTACATCAAGGAATATGTGCAGCATAGTTCTGATAGCAAGTAAAATGTCTGGAAGAGCTGACCCCACCCCTGTCAGTTGCTCTGTGGGTCACTGACACATTGATGTGCAGCAGTCTTTGGCTAGGGCTGCTGCGCTGAACCTTTTTTTGCCGGAGGTGCGGCACAGGGGTGGTAGAAGTGGGAATAGTACAACGGGAAAGAATGCTTCCACTCCAGCATTGCCCAGCGTGCTAGACAGCTTATTTGTTTTATAGAATGAGAACAAATTTATCATACAGGTATTAGCTTATTTCTTCTGCCACATTGTAAAGAAAAAATACAGCAGTATTTTTGTTACAGAGGTACATTATTCTGCAGACTGTTTCTCCTGCTTTGCATTTTAATTATATGCTGAGTAAACTAATTGAGAAATCGTGATTCCTATCCCAAATATTTGTGTATATATATAGCTGAAGTGTTCTCAGTAGAAATGTTCTGAATTTGAAATAACCACATTTGAATTGCATTTTGAACATCAGCTTGCATTTCGTTGATGGTGATTAATTCTAATGTGCATTGCGAAGTCTAAGGAAGATTAATTTTTCTAAACTTCAGAGTACAGGTGGTACATGCTGTTGGTTAGCATTGGAGACACTAAAAGATTTCTCACTAAATTTTTAAATAGATTTGTGACATTTTCAACTTCAAATATCTTCCCTGTTTCATCATGTGGCAAACAATTACACCTTTGGAATGTGAGACCTGGGTGTAAATAAGGTATATGACCAGTCTCACCTTTTTATAAAATAACTCCAATGTAGTTTTACACCACTTCATTTATGTACCAATCTCAAGTCTCACATTCCAAAAGGTATAGTCGTCAGCTCACCAATTAACTGGTCATTGACTTATATATATGTTGGTGGTTAAATTTTTAATAAAAGAAAGAAGAACATAAAAATAGAATAAAAAAGCATATCCTAAGAAAAGTTGAGCTGTATAACTGCAGGTTGTACAAAATAGCTTTGCACTGGAGGCATACTTTGTGATGGATCCAATTCTGCTATGTAGGCACAATTGCAGTCAATTCAGGAGAACAAAACCAGAAAACAAATATTATTGTTCCTCCGCTCTTAAAACCTGGCTGCATAAGCAAACGATTTTGTATTTGCATGATTGAAGAGGTAAAAACCTCCATCTGGGAGAAGGAAGAGGGCTGGAAATGTGCAGAAACAGATCTACTGATGCTGTTCGCTCTGTCAGCACCTGAGCTCGGTGGGGAGACTTGGCTGCCTTCTGCCCAGATCAACCTCTGCACAATCCTAGCGATGCCGGGGCAGCAAGACCTGGCCTGTGCCCCAGGGGAGCGGGCACATCCCTAGCAGGGGAGCCTGGAGTGGCTCGAATTAGGATAGCTGTGGGCAGGAATGCAGATGTAAACCCTCTTGCTGGTGCATAGTGAGAGTCAGAGCCTCTTACCATACAAAACTACTATATCCAAATACATTATTTGCTTTAAGTAAATCTTTGTTAGTTGTTGATTTCAGTGAGTCGTTCATTCTTGCCACATATGAACGTGCGTGGGGATACCCCATCTGACTTTCACAGTGCCCTGAAACTCTTGTAAGGAGCCTGAAGGCAAGGAAACCGGCCCGGGCTGGAGCAAGAGCAGTACCTTGCTCCAGGAGCACCAGCCAAATTGAGGCGGCCCTGCTACTGCCCCGTGCAGCTCTTCATGTGTGTGGAGATCGCCAGTGTTAAAACCTCATGTGTGCTGTGTAGCAGCAGAACGGGCACTTGAGAACTGCAGCTTTGGACCCTCAGCCTCTGAAATCCTTGTAAGTTGTAGCTGTTTGGCTCTGAGCAAGGGCTACACGCAGTCCTGGTGTGTTTGGGCCCTTCCTATGGGACACCCATGGCTCTAAAGCCTCAGCCATGCTTTGGGAACGTAGCTCAGCATATCATTTTGTGCTTGGAAGCTTTAAGCAGATTCAGTTAGATCTCTAATCTTATCAAAATTAACTTGGTTCATTACTTCCAATTCAGCTGTTTTCTATTCCAAATGTAATAAATAATTCAGAAAAATCTCTGCAGCATTTTAAAATGTGGTAACTTCCCCCTTCAAGTTTTTGCTGCTCTGGCTTATAACAATTTGGAAAAGACCTCTGGAGCAATAACCGTGACCATGAAGGTCATTGTGAGAAGGGTGTTATATCTGCAGAACTGGTATGCGTGCTAAATTGAGGAAGTATTTCAACAGCTGTGTCCCTAGGAGCTGCAGACAGTCACTGAGGAAAAACAGCATTGACAAAAACATCTTCTGCTGTGCACTCCTCTTGTGGGCATTTAGCAATAATAGGTTTAATAAACTTGAACTGTATTGAACAGTGACAGTTCTGTGTCTTAAAGTTGTGAGACAAATTTTTTTGTATTGTTTCAGTACTTTTTATTTCTTTTCCTTTGCTTCTTGAAGACTTCATTCTTATGTACGTTGTCCTCTATAGGAGACTGTTAGCAAATAATGTGTATAAAATTGATGGAAATGAAATGTGAAGTTTGTTTGTGAATTAATTTGACTATAATTGAAACTGTGGTCTTTATCTTATATGTGCACTCCTAGTGATGGGGAGGACATGTCCATGATCTGACACATGGATATAAATAGCCTTCTTAGTGACATAATGACATAATTTTCTAAGTTAAAAAAAAAAAAAAGGTAGTATAACCATATGTAATGTGCAATAATGTTTTCTGGAGCTCAAGTAATTTCACTGCATTTTCACTGAAAAATAAGTGTAGTTTTCTTACTTTTAGGTTTTCTGTGCAGTTATACTCTAGATTATAATAGCAACTAGATCAGTCTATTTTGTGTATAGTATAATCTTTATGCAAACTAATTAGTTATAAGATCATCAAATATTGTGCCAAATGGTCTCCTTGTAGAAGAAATACATTTAATGCTATTCTGCTTGGAAGACAATGCTATTGTCCTTCTGTTTAGTTATTTTATGCAAGGGGAGTTCAACTTTTTTTTTTTTTTTTTTTTTTACTCTAGCATCTATCAGGATGTGTATATGCATTGAATGCTTTCTTTTCAGCCAAAATAACTCTCAATGTATGCATATATTATAGAAACAAGCAATTTTGTTTTTTAGTCTTTATTGTAAAAGCTTTGTTAACAGCTTCTTGATTAAAATTGCACCAACATTTTCACCTGATTAAGATCTTACTGCTTCATGCTTCATTGCCACTTAATAGGAGTACCTCTTTTCTGCCACACTAGATCTTAAGAAGCATAGTGTATTATCTGGTGATAAACCATTTGCTCTTTTAGAAGGAGCAATGGAAGTGGTTCTTATGTAAAAGTTTGCAGTGAGAGCCCTTAACGGGTTTATAGAGTCTTTGCAGAAAAGCTCATACACTGACTGATCCCTTGGCAGATCTTAGGTAAGCACAAAGCTGTAGCTGCCTTACCAAGCAGGCCCAGCAGTCACAATGTACTAGTTCCATATGTTTTTAATATCCCCAGTGAGCCTCCGTGACTCCTCATTTCCTTTCCTCTCATGCAGGCTCATCCCTCCATTTTATGGCACAGTAGCATCTTGGATTCCAACCCACGCAAGTCTTCTCTGGACTGCTCATTTGCCTGGCTAGCACTTTTCATACGCCTTATTTCAAATAATATAACCAAGAATTTGGTTAATACCTTTTTGAATCTGCGACATTGATAGTCACTTCATGACACATTGCCTTAGCTGTCCTTTTCCCTTGTTGTACTATTTCACCTCTACACCATTTACACAAGGGAATTTCTGATCTGTGAACTTTACCCAAATCTTTTTTCATGGCAGACATGGGATGCTCCTTCTCAGCACTTCTCCCATACGAGTTGGAGCGGTGGCATTGATGGGTGCAGCCCACCAGGTAAACTGAGCAGCCCTTAGAAATACTAGTTATAACTGCCTTTCCTGCATACTAGTGGAGATTCTGTGAGGTTGAAGTGACCTCCAAGGAGCTAGTGAGCTGTTCTGAGGTGATATGTACTGCCCTTCGCATTGATAGTTGTAAAGTATGCTTCCACTTGTGTTCACTCCTCCGCTTTATTTCCTTCTAAGGGCTGGGGGAAGTTAGTTAAGAGTAAAGAATTTCAGGCGAATTTAGCTGCCAAAAAAACTGAGTTCAAAAGAGTTGATAGTCCCTTCCTTTCCCCAAATTTCTTGAGAAGTTTAAAAAGTAAATAACTCAGAGGTCCTCTTAATTCATTCTGGATTTTGTTTTTCTCTTTTCTATCTTTGGTAGTAGAGGATATATTTTAAAGACTCTTAACTTCAAACAGGAAAAACAAGAAACATCCTGGATTGGAAGAAAAAGTAGAAGGAGGAGAACTGAGAGAAACACCAGATGTGAAAGGATTCATAATATCTGGCAACAAGGGAAGATAAACAGAACTTATTGTGCAAATACAAACTCCTTATTAAGAAAAATATCAGAAAAAACACTAAGTAATTTATTTTTGTAAGAACGGCTATTTTTAAGCATCTGTCATTACAAATGGGAGTAGAATCAATTCCCGTTTAAATATAGTAGACAAAAGCGCAGGCAGTTGCAAATTTATTGAATTCTCCTTGAAATGACTTCTGTCGCTGTGTAGTAATGAAGGAAGCATTGCAAGTGCAATCTCTCCCTGCATTTCTTCAAAAAATGGATGTTAATCAACAGTTAATCAACGGTGATTGTCACTGAAGAAGCGAGAATTGATTTTTTTATATATATTTTATTTTTATTATGTCTATTTTTATTTTCATGATGCCTTTGTGTGGGGATTGTTTTACAGTTCTCTCAGCAAACTGGGACAGAGTAGCGCACTAGTTCATGACTTGCTGAATCACTTCACCTTTATGCAGTGTTGTCCTGAGTCTCGATGGGGAAAATGCTTGTAGGTGATGTTTGTCATTGCTAGTGTCAGGCAGCCTTAGAGCCTGGGATTAATAGGAAGGAGTTTGTCTCTTTTCTGTGCTCATTACTAGTAGTGAAAGCTTCAAGAAAGCCTTTCCATGAGGAAAAAAGTGCAAACGCTTTCCAGAAGTATCTGCCACTTCAAGTACCTTCCACATCATTTATTCTTGTTCCTTTTCACTGATATCTGAAAAGAAACCCAGTTCCTGCAGTGAAGTTGGTTTGGATTGTTGCTATCATCTGGTCAATTGTCCATAGTAAAAATGTACCTCATCTTTTGTAGATATTTCCTGTTTCATTTTGGCCGTGAGCGTGTATATTTTGATCTTGTCCAAATTTTGGTCAAGATTTTGCTGGGTTGCTTTGCTCTTATACTATACATAAACTGCTGGAACGTTAAAAATGCCAGTGGCTTTTTTATTCATATTTCTATAATAAGTGAATTATTTAGCTGGCTAGTTGTTACTGTGCACGTGCATGTACATTGATGTTTCATTTTATTTTTAAGTCTCAGAAATGAACATAATCTCTTAGCATATCCCTATTTCAGCTTTGTGTATTTTATAAGGTAAAGTTGAAATTCTGGTAGTGCAGAGCAGACTTTTATTTAGGTTTTAAAACAAATGCATAATGGAACTTGCTTGAATTATGTAATGTAATTTAGTTGACAGCTAACTGGCAGTGAGGCTCTCCAAAACAGTTCTGCTTTGCCAGCTGAGCTGACAGGGGACATAAAAATGAATAATTATTAATGAATAATTAATACAGATAAATGCACACATAATTATCCATAATCTGTCCTTTGAACACACATCCTGCTTATAACTGAAAACAGCCACCCACCTTCCCTAGAGCACTGTGATCAGTTATTTATGGCCCTGGAAGACAAGGGCATATAAAGCCTTAGCTGATAGTGGATGGCTAGGATGCTTTATTTGTGATTCCCTTGTGATTTCTGCCATGACAGAGAGGAAGTTCAAAGGGGTCTCTTTTGCATAAATATTCATATTCCAAGAAACCTGTTGTTAAGAAGAAATTAAGCTGTGATCTTCTGTCCTGATTGTTCGGGAGGGGAGCAGGCCGTTATAGGATGGCATAGATTATCCTTGTCTAGTTCCTTCAGTAATTCAGCTGTCTAACCAACTGTGTTTTTAACATTATAGTCCTATCTAGTATGACCTAGAAAGTAAAATTTCTCAACCAAAATGTGTCTTGCATGTTTCTGTGTTTTTTTCTTTTAAACTCTTCATGGTGGCTTATATTTTTTTACCAAAGCATTGCTGTTGTAGGTGTCAAATAGCATGCTCTAATTGGCCATTTTAGCATAAAATAAAAGCATACGGCTGAAATGAAGGCATCTTAATGAACTCAGGTAATACCAAAACTACGCACTGTTGCTGATGGTATGATGACTGTGGTGGTGCCATGGAAGTGTTACGTATGAGTTGTATGTACAGATTTATCCGGTCAGGTAGATTTAATCTAGCGACTTTTCAAAGATTTTGGATTGTTTGTTTTAGCTAGATTTTTCTTTTAAGTTTACCTCAGTACACTTGTAATAAAAACACTTGGAGTACCTTTTGCCTCTTCTCTGTACTCATATTCTATTCAAAACTTCAGCTAGAATTTATGGTTTTCTGACATTAATATGCCTGTTATGTCATGTCACAAGTAAATGTTGCCAAGTGATAAATATATTAGGAAACTAGTATTCTTTTTCTTCTTAGGAGTGAAGTCTGAAATGACAGAGTGCTGAGTAATGTTCTGCTTAGTATCCAGGCTGCAGAGTAATGTAAACTCATGTAACTATGTAAAAGGCAGCTTAAATTCATAGTCATCTTAAATTCATTAGGATGAAAGCTAATGAATAAGCCTGACAAATGAAATTCATCCGATGTATCTACTTATGGATATTTAAGATATGTTTTTACCTTCTTTTATTGTATTTTAGTACTCTTGGGGGTTTATTTGGTGGGAGGGGTCAGACAGTTGCCTATGTTTTAAAGTATCTGGATTTTTCAGATAATACCTTGTGATTAGAGTCTGTGGCTTGCAAAGTCTTAGAAGGGAGAACTTTCTGAGGCTGTAGTAGTGTTAATCTCACCAGAATATAGGGCCTTTTCCGTCTGTATTTGTGCGAGTATAATGGTTTACAGAGGAATGACATTGGTTATGCTGAGGTCAACACTTCATAAAAGACAGAAGAATGAAATGGTGACTAAGGCTTATAAGTTTGCATTTACAGAGAGATACTTAAATATTTAGTCTCTATACTTCCTGATTCTCTGTTACTGCTTATATAAATGTGTCAAGAAGAATTATTGATGTAATAAGCAGCTGTGTTCTAGAACATTTGAAATAATAAATTCAGATTTCCCCAGTATAGTACTAAGACCTTCTATTTTTGTTGCATGAGTTGTCAAATACCACATGTATTTTGGATTTCAGTAGCAGTAACAATGAATCTCAAAACGACTTCACACATACATTCTGTAGCCTTTTCTGTTTTTACTGGCATAAACTCATATTTCTTTTAAGGAAGCTAAGAATCTCTTTATCAAAAATTATTGTATTTGTTGGAAGAAAGCTTGAATATTTGAATATAATAAAAAGGTTTTGAGGGGGTGAACTTTCTCGATATTAATCAAAGTTACTGAAATTATTTTGAACTTATACTAAGATAGCTCAGGCCATAACTTAAACTGATAAGTGCTACCAAAAAACCAAAGTCTTTCATGACTTTATGGCATTGTTTCATCACATATTTGTGTCTGGAAAAAATGTGGTACAAACCTTGAGGTTCGTACAAGTCTTATAAGCAATGTGGAAGTTAAATATCTCACTTCCCCCAATCTGAAATAGCCTTGTGGACAGTTTACACAGTTATAAAGCAGAATTTTGTTTTTTGACCAGGAGAAAAAGTCACAATCTTTTCCTTGCAAAGAGACGTAATTACTTCTGTAAGGTTGGAAACAGCCAGCAGCTCAGTTCTACTTCTGCAATAACAGAAAGAAAAAAAGTTGGGAGTCCACCTCTATCAACAGTCATCTCCTTACTCAGACTTTTTCTGTAAAACAAATCTGTTAACATTTGGTGTTTATAATTAAGAAATTAATAACTATCATATATCATTATCTCAAGAAGCCCCAAATCTTCATTTTTTTGTTATAGCTCTGAATGTAGAGGGTGAAAACCATTTAGGCTTATACAGATCACGGAATTAACAATGCAGAACAATACTGGGTGAAACAATTGTCTTTGAAACTGTATGATGGGACCATGATGAGAGGAGGCCGTAAAATCAGCTCATAAAGATGATCTTTCTATTGACCATTACTTGAGGTGAAAAATCAGGCAGAGGTAGTCACTTAGGGTAAGCGATTCTAATGTTGTCTTTGACAACTACATGGTTACTGTCATTCAAAGTTCCTGTCAAACTGGGCAGACTTCTCTGTTTTGTCCACTTTATTTCACATATCAATCTTTCCAAGCCAAGGAAAAGCACCTACTGTGCTGCTGTGATAGTATATATGATGGTGTAATATGTGATGGTGTATGATATACTAGTCATAGAATCATAGAATCATAGAATGCCTAAGGTTGGAAGGGACCTCTAGAGGTCATCTAGTCCAACCCCCCTGCACACGCAGGGCCACCTAGAGCACGTGGCACAGGGCTGCATCCAAGCGGGTCTTGAAGATCTCCAGAGAAGGAGACTCCACAACCTCTCTGGGCAGCCTGTTCCAGTGCTCTGTCACCCTCACTGTCAAGAAGTTCTTCCTTAAGTTCCCGTGGAACTTTTGATGCTTCAATTTGTGGCCATTTCCTCTGGTTCTGTCAGTGACCACCACTGCAAAGAGGCCGGCCCCATCCTCCTCACTGCCTCCCTTGAGGTACTTATAGACACAGATCAGGTCCCCTCTCAGCCTTCTCTTCTCCAGGCTGAACAGGCCCAGCTCCCTCTGCCTCTCCTCATAGGGCAGATGTTCCAGGCCCCTGATCATCCTCATGGCCCTGCGCTGGACTCTCTCCAGCAGCTCCACATCCCTCTTGTACTGTGGGGCCCAGAACTGGACACAGTGCTCCAGATGTGGCCTCATCAGGGCTGAGTAGAGGGGCAGGATCCCCTCCCTCGACCTGCTGGAGACGCTCCTCTTAATGCACCCCAGGACCCCATTGGCCTTCTTGGCCACGAGGGCACACTGCTGCCTCATGGTCAACCTGTCGTCCACCGTGACGCCCAGATCCTTCTCAGCAGAGCTGCTCTCCAGCAGGTCGGTCCCCAGCCTGTGCTGGTGTCTGGGGTTATTTCTCCCCAGGTGCAGGACCGTGCACTTGGCCTTGTTGAATTTCATGAGGTTTTTGACCGCCCAGTTGTCTAGTCTGTCCAGGTCCCTCTGGATGGCAGCACAGCCCTCTGGAGTATCCGCTACTCCTCCCAGCTTTGCATCATCTGCAAACTTGCTGAGGGAGCACTCTGTGCCTTCATCCAGATTGTTGATGAATAAATTGAACAGGACTGGACCGAGGACTGACCCCTGGGGGACTCCGCTCAACACAGGCCTCCAACTAGACTCTGGACCGCTGATCACCACCCTCTGAGTTCTGCCATCTAGCCAGTTGCCAATCCACCTCACCGACCACTCATCCAGCCCACACCTCCGGAGCTTGTCCAGGAGGAGGTTGTGAGGGACGGTGTCAAAAGCCTTGGTGAAGTCAAGGTAGATGACATCCACCGCTCTCCCCTCATCTATCCAGCCGGCCATCCCATCATAGAAGGCTATCAGATTAGTCAAGCATGATTTCCCTTTCGCGAATCCATGCTGACTAGTCTTGAGCACCTTCTTGTCCTCCACGTGCCTGGAGACAACGGCCAGTATGAGCCGTAAAGTCTAGTATAAAATGAAAATATTTTCCTTCTATGTTAGCAGAATATTCTCAGTAAAAGTTCATCAAAACTACGGAGTTTATAAAAGTGCTAAAAGGACTATCAGTATCCTTATTGTAAGCATCTACCTAGATTTTAAATTTTCCATGCAGTTAAATATGATTTAACATAACGGTAAGAATGCTGGATGGTCAAGTTTCAAGTTGAGTGAAGTGGTCTCTGCCTTGTCTTTGAGCAATTCTCATAGTTTTAGAGTAACTGAGAACAGTCTTTCGATTATGATTTAAGTAGAATTTCTCTTTATCTACTCTGGTGCCTGTAAAAGACTGTCTCACACAGATTCTACTCTGCTGAAGAAAAAAGTTTTTATTTTACAGTAACTGTGTTTTTCGAGATGCTTAACTTGAGAGTCACCTCTCACCTTTCACTTGTGTCTTGGTAGTTAAGTTTTATTGCTGAAATGATTGAGAGCTGTTTGAGACTGCCTTGACCTCCATGTCCTTAGTTTTTACAGAAACTAGCTATGTTAGGGTGTATTTCCAAATTTTTTTTAAAGGAATCAAATTGTGTCTTGATTTCATGAATATTGTAAGTGGAATCATTATGCAGTGCATCCTGAACAACTTCATTTACTGATAGGAAATAAATATTTGTTTATATATCTATGTATTTAATCGTATCTATCTGGCAACTGCTTTAGTTGCTGTAATCCTTTGAAAATATCCTAAATATGATAATGAATATTATTATATAATATTTTGATCCCTTTGCTTGAAAATTTGGCTGGTCTGATTTATGTAATAGAAACTGTTTCTAGCAGTTTTGATCTCTTTACATGTGTCAGCAATGTCCTTCGGACTTGCTTGCCTGTTCCTAACGTACTGTAACATGTATTCTTCAAGTGATTTCAGAAAAAACTTTGCACTTCATAAACGTCAAGTGTGGTATACAAGTGATTTAGTCATTAGGGGCCTGACACTTAATTATACCCTTTCTGATATCTCAACATGACATTTTAAAAAAATGTGAATTTGAATTCTGCTGTGCAGGATTTAGTTCAGAAAGGG
Source organism: Crypturellus undulatus (assembly GCA_013389825.1). Lineage (NCBI taxonomy): Eukaryota > Metazoa > Chordata > Aves > Tinamiformes > Tinamidae > Crypturellus > Crypturellus undulatus. The sequence continues at coordinate 225,972 of VWPW01012073.1, read as the reverse complement.
ATTTAACAGTTGGATAATAGAGGTTTTTTGGTGACAGGAGTGTTTCCAGCTGACAGCAGAATGATTACAAGATGAATAGACTGTGGATTTAATTATCAGTTGCTAGGTAGTATAAAATCATTATAAGACAAGGTAATTGCTACTAATTCATGTGAAATGACAGCCTCAGACACTAAGTACAAAACCTTGAGTTTAAATAATATTAACATATAGAATATTTAGGTAGGATTTACGTTGTTTTAGTCTCTATGTTGAGCTATGAAAACATCATAAATGCTGCACCTCATAATTGTATTAAATAAAGACTAGCATAGGTGAGGACAATACAAGAAATACTTGAGAACTGCAAACTAGTGTCCCTTGCACCTGGTGTTCTCACAGGCAGGTCTTGCTTCCCAGCCTCATCATCATGAGAGCATTTAGAGTAGGAGCAAATGCTGCTCAACCTCCCTGTTCCTTGGGTGCTCTCATGTGCTGCTGGCCCCTTGCTGCCACCCTCCAGACTGGTCACAGGCTGTGCTATGGTGGAGGATGCTGATCCCTCAGCAGTGTTTATGGCACAGGGAGCTGGTCTGTGTCCCAAGAGACAGGTGGCTTTGGATTCTCTACAATTGCACAACTTGATGCAGTGGGAATACAAATTATATAAGTCTTTCTGTACATCTCAGTTCCTTAAATGATAAAAGACCTACAAAAGTTTCTAATAGATAGATTCCTCCAAAATAATTATTAAGTGGTGTAGTTTTTCAGAAAAGGTAATACTTTATATTTTTTATATTTATTTTTATAAACTTTTATATATGTCTAGGAATTAGATTAGAATCACTTCTCTAGAGAAGAAAAAAATTATTTGAAGATGAAAAGAATGTGTACAAACATAAGCCTGTGTGTGTACATGGTGTGTACTCACATCCCTGTGTACATGCCCAGTGTCCTTCAGTAAAAGTCTAGCATTGCTGGTAAATCTCTATATCTTGTGTCACCAGAGCTTTGGATATTCAGAGGACAAACTAACTAAAAATACATTTCTGTGGTTTTAGAGGAAAATAGCACAAGCATATGCAGAAGAGAATGCCTTACAGAAATATGTGGCGGTGTTTTGGTAATAAGGGACAACAGCATTAGAGTTTTGTGATCGGATCAATCTTAAATTGTGGAAATGTCATTCACCTAGGAATGACATGAGTGCTGATGTGAAGGGACCTGAAAATTGTTTTCAGTTTTTTGCTGATGATTGCCAAGTTTGCTACTCTAGAAAGAAGAGCCAAATTCCTACAGCAGCGCTACACTCCAGCAGAATTTGCTTATTTCTTCGTATTAAGACAGTTTAAGTAATTGCTGACAGTACATAAGCCCAAGTAATTATGGCATGGCTTATCCGTAGAAAGAATAATAGAAACATTGCCATATGTGAGATGATCATGTTGATGTGAGACAACCCTGTCAAAATGTTTGCTTTTTTTCAGTGGCATTTTGGTGGATGCTTCCTCTGCCTCTTTTATAAAGAGAGTACAGTGCTTTCATTGCGCATCCTCAGGGTTTTGTCATCTACTTGAGGGTCACTCTTATTTTCTACATCTGACAAAAATACAGAAGGATTTCTTGAATTTCTGTGGCTAGGCTGTCAGTTTAGTAGTAATGAAATGTAGTACAGGATGCCAGTCTTTATTTTCTGCTTTCTCTCACCCCTTCAAAAATGCTTGCCACAGTTTCTCTTCCATTTTCAGATGATCTTTGGAATCTCTGCTGGCCAGATCTCGATCTTGCACATTGAGCACCTTCTTTGCTTCTCTACTCCAGTTCTTTCTCTTCACAAACTATGGATCTTCAAAGAACATGTTGCTGTTTAAGTGCTGAAAGACATTTTCTGCTTCTTCTCAAAGACATTTAAAGCTCTTCATGCTCTGCTGAGTCTTAAAATGACATTGAGATAGGGTGAGTAGGGAGTTGTTGGTTAATAGTCGAGCTCAAAAGGAACTGCAAAAAGGGCTGAGATCCCATTAGTGGCTGCAACCTGGCTGTGAGTGACTGATGAACATTGTGCACCCTGAAGGTTCAGGCATTTGGAGACATTAGAGAAGAGGGGCTTTCTAATTTTCATTTGCTCTTTGATTTCAGTTTCCAGAGTCTGAGTTACACTTCCCAACCTCTTTTTTTTTTTTTTTCCCTGTAGCTATGGTAGCTGGAAATCCTCCCTTTCTGCCCACCTCCAGCTCCAGACTCTACCTTTTGGAGTCTGACCTAAGTTTAGCAATTCATCCTATGGAGTGCCTAAGCAAAAATTTTCAAGGACTTGGAATAAAATTGTAGCCTGGCACTTGTCATATATGACACTAAGCCTTGGTTTGTACTCAGGGCCATTCAGTATCCCTGAGAAAATGCACTGAAAGCTTGGGAATTTTTTTTTAAGACTGCCATGCCAGACCTCCATGTAATCAACATTTGGTATGCTTATAGTGCACTCACGGCTTAAAAATACTCCAACAGGCTGTTGGGTGGAAAAGAGTTTTCCCAGAAATGTGAATGCTGTTAGCATATTCTGTTGAATGTGGTTTAACTCTGCAAGGAATTATTAGGGCAGGTGCATTTGATTCTGTAAAACCACATGGTTTCTGAGTGCTGCATGTTAGATCTATCCCCAAACCTCAGAAACTAGTCAACATTTTAAATTTCATACATTTTGCTATTATTTTTATTTAGGAATCTTTATTTTCAGTTGAATATCTTCAATTTTTGATATGCATACTTTAGTGGTTTTAAGGTTATTGTAATCATTTTACCCCAGTTATTTTAGACTTGTAAGGTTAGGGCAAAGACTGCCTCTGGCAAATGAAGTAATGAAGGAACTGATCACTGCCTGGAACTCTGTGCTTTGCTGAGGAATGAGTGGTATCTTGTGTTATTTAAAACAAATAATTCACCAACCAGCAGAAATAGTAAAATCTGTTTTCCTATGGGTATATTTCTCCCAGTTGGATTTTTTCATTCTATTATAATAAAATTCCAGTTACGCTTTTTTCTTTTTTCCCTGTGATTGAGATATAAAGAACATCTGTTCTTTGGTGTGGATTCTTTGGCATGCAGGAAAGCACGAGTACGTGCTGAAGCTTTATTGTTTTTTGTGAGAACTCAAGTAATTTTTCTGCTTTACCAACTGCTATTTTCATGAAGCAAATGGGTATTTTCGAGATCTTTCTTCCCACTCTTCAAGTTTCATTTTAAATGACTCAAAAGTTATTATATGAGGGCCTGATGAGAATTCCCTAGAGGGCAGACATGTGACTGCATGAGCTGTTTTTCTTTTGAAAATCAAGCTAAGATGTACTTAGTCCAACCAACCATTCTGTTCTCTTAGAGTATGAAGATGTTGCAACTGTTTATGATCAGTTATACTGGGATGCTACTGTTGCTGAAAGAGCAATTTGTTTAGAGTTGGATAATGGTTTCCACTTTTAAACATTTATTTGTTTATGACTTTGTTTTCTGGCATTCCTTAAGCAATTGCTTAACCATATTTAATTGAACCACAGCTTTCTCTGTGGAACTGCAACACTTGATCACTGATCATTTGATCACTGAAAATGGCTGTGGGCACAATATGCTTGTGGGCCGTGTTCAAAATCATGCTGCTTTTTGTGCTCTTTTGTGCGTATGGATACTCAATTTCAGGGTAGATGAAGAAGAATGAAAAGAGGAGGGTAGTTTACATGCGGTGCAATGTGGTGACAAGATGCTCATTGCCTATATGTCTTAATGTGGGGAAAAAAACAAAACAACCTACAACAGCTATTACAATAAACTCTCAAAATTTGCTAGTCTCCATAGGATGCACAGGACTAATTTTGTAACTGTTGTTACTTAGTTCCCTTACAGTGGCAGAGTATATGAAGAGCTGTGGTTCTGAACAGGTGACAGGAAAGAAGCAACAACAGGTAGGCATTATTCAAATGCAGTGTTGCAAAAGATGTTGCAGCAATGAATGAATTAATGGATATATGGATAATATGAGTGTTGAATCCATATATGATTGAATATGAGTGTATCCATATATAGGGATATATGGATAATATGAGTGTTGAATCCATATATGATTGAATATGAGTGTATCCATATATAGGGATATATGGATAATATGAGTGTTGAATTTGGCGGTGCTCTGCGCAAATAATGCGTGCATCATCTATAGAATTAGACCTATGGTGACAGTTATATCCAACAGAGATTTTTTACCTACAGTTGCATATAATTTCAGAAACCATCTCTTAGGATTAACATAAGATAACAGCAGAAGTCCTATGAGGCATTGCTGATAGATTGAACAGAGACAGTATTTATTGCCTAGTTGTAAACAATTTGTCTCTTATCTGCACCCCTCTTACTTTGGGAGCTTGCTTTTTGTGTTGAATTGTGTTTCAGCCTGGAATACTTAAATGTGAATGGTTGGATCGTTGGTATTTCTTGCAGATAGTGGAGAATGTCAAAAAAAGGGAATTTTCCAGTATTCTCAGCAAACAGAGGACAAGTTACTGAATTAGTCCCTTAATTTATTTCTGCCTCTGTTCAGTTAGAGGTAGAATTAATTCTAAAATTAAAAATTAAAATTAAATTCTTAATTAAGAGAATATTTTATAAGCTCAACAGGAACACCGAAGTCAAGAAGTTCCAGTAGATGATGTGCTTGCAGTTCTGCTGATGGTTACCCAGGGAGCCCCTCAGCAAGGGGCTGCAAGGGCTATAGAGACCTTAGCAAAGCTGCTTTTCCAAGCTGACAGCAATGTAGTGGGTGAAATAATCTCATTTCTTTCTTTCATTATTGTAATTTTTGTTGTTCTAAGTGAGTTATAGGCACTTCTGTGCAGACTTTGTTCTGTGGGCTGCCCGGTAAGGCAGGGGAAGTTCCTCATCCATTCTTCATATGGGAAGAGAAGATTGATACTGTCCAGTTGTCAACAAACTGCAAGACATCTGGAAAGGCTTCTAGGAAAGGATCAAGCTGAAGCTGGTATTGTTTTGTTTCTTTGTTTTTTGAGTAAATTTAATATGTATACATAGTGTGCACCATGTGTACCATGACATAATTCTTATATTGTCTTCAGTATAGTAGAATTTTTTTACCCTGCTCCATTTTTTATGAACTTTCTGTATTTTCAAATGAGTGTTTCAGTGCTACCTTAAAAAGCCCCATTTCTGGTTGTGAAGATAAGGCTATCTGTTGTTAATGTCAATTTTGAACTGATCTTTTGCAGAGGTGACTTTTTGCTCTTAAATATCTTATGCAAAGCATTACATGTTTAGATTTTTGTAGATATCTGCAAGCTGTCGAGTCTATGTGGTTCGTTGTGTTAAATTCAGAGCTTTTAGAACAAATTGATAGAAAATTGGCATTCTTAAGATGTTAAGTGTTGTTGTACTAATGATAACAATAATAATGCAGACATTACTGATACTTATAGTTAACAATTTTTTGGTGTGCCAAAGCATTTTAATGTCATACTTGAATGCTAGCATGAAGGAAATCATCAGTTATTTACCCAGTCACAGAAGAGACCATTGGATTTCATTTCTGTGATTTATTTTAAGAGTGCTTTAAGTACTTTAACATGTGACTGGTGATCTTTTTTATAGAATTCAGTACTGGCATAATATTCAGTGTAATTTTGATTACAAGTGATCTGAACATCCTTTAAATAAAAAGCACTAACAATTTGGTTATTTTTTTCATTTAAAATAGAATTCAAATATCTTAACAATCCTGGGCATCCCTTTATTGGTGCTTTGCAAATATTTTGAAAAATATCTTAGGTAGATTTTTGCGCAAGACTTTAGGAATAATCATACTTCTGACAAATGGATTTTACTACTTATTATTTTCAGTTCTACTTGTAGTTAAAGAAGCAAATTGTACATAGGAACCTAGGCTAAGAAATGCCTATAAGACTGTTTATAGGAGTTATTTAATACAAAAACATATGATTGTGCTCATATTCTAATCAGAAACATCTTGAGAAACTTGATCCTGTATTTGTCAATTTGCTTTCATTAGATTATCCTACAATTACTGTTGTGTGAGAACTCAATTAAAACCTCTGCTTTTTTTTATATAGATGGAGGCGATACAGATAGAAATACAATAGAAAAAAGTTGTTTCTCTAAATCTTGTGAACAATATTTGAAGTTCACAGATTTTTAAAAATTGGTGACCTGTAATACTATTTTTTTTTTTTTTAAGCTTATAATGAAACTCAAACTCGGATGGAAGGGCGTTTACAGAGGGTACTGAGGCACCATGGAGCACAGTAAATTGCATAGTATGTTCCAGTGGTAAAACTAGATATAAACATAGATTGGAAGATCAGTGTGTTTGCTTGGTTTTTGAGTGTTAATGGCTTATTGTGAGTGGAGAGGTCTATGTTTTATTAATCAAGTCATGTTCAAAGTGCCATAAAAATGCCTGTCTATATAAACAATAGGATGAAGTCTTCCAAGCAATTATTAGGAATTAGTATTAATCTTGAAACTAGTGATCTGTGGGTTCCTGTAAAGCTTACAGGGGCTCTGCAAACAATAGATGAGAAAAGTAAGTATATTGCAAACAGGCTTCTGTTCACTAGTCTGAAGTATCTTGCTTCCACACAATGCAGTAGAATGCACAGCACTAATAAACCATTTGGATGAGTTGATTCTTTGATCATCTGAATGACTTCTAGTTCTGTTAGTTCTGAAAAATCAAGAAAGGAAATAGTGTCAAATAGTTCTGATTCAGAATCTCTAGTTTAAAAGACTGTTTTCTTCTCTTGTCAAATAATCCATTTTTTTTAATATGTATCATGGTTGGATTACTTATCTAACGAGCTGTATGTTCAACATCTTCTCTGTTCTGTCAGCCTTATTTTGCACTGACATATCTAGATTTTGAACTAACTTCTGTTGGTATTTGTGTTTGTGTAGTTAATATGTAATTAATGCAGTTATTGTTTTATTATAGTTACATTTTTAACTTTGGGGAAAACAGTATCTTTTCTGAATACTAACAAATAATTCTGATATTCAGACCTATATTAGGAAACTTTTAGTTAAATAGTCTATTAAAATCTATTGCCTGGTAGAGACAACTGTATTGAATTAATCTTCAGTTCGCGAAAACTATCTTTAAGATACACTGAAAAGTAAGCAATGCTTCTGAATAAATGCTTCCTGGAATTTAATTTTCCAAATTTATAACTTGGAGCATTGTAGCTTGTCTCAAATCCACTGTTTGTAATTTGCTGTGAAATATGCATTGCTGTAATTTTTACAAGAGTGTTTTTCTGTAAGAAGTTTTGTCCTCTTTGCTTTGCCATCTGATAATTGTTTTCAGTTGTCAAAATGAATGCGACTCATTAGGCATTTCCACGGATTTTTGTCCTTCACCTGATAAAGCAGAGACCCATTGCTGTTGATGAATCAATGCATATCTGAATACTTGGCTTGTGCTGTTGTGTATCTTGAACTGCCAGGGCTGTACTGAGATGATAGCCACTAGATTGTTCTGTACATTCTTCATAATAAAAGTAGGCTAAAGAAAAACAACGGTGCATATGAAGACTGCCTGTAACTTTGATCTTTTTTTTTCTCCTTTGCATTTACAATTGATGTTATGTCATAAATATACGGTAAACTCCATTATTTCACTGTATATTCCCTGCCAAATATGGTTGGCTATTTTCATAGAGTTATTAAATGCTAATGAAAAAACACACAGACACAACCATTACAGGATATTGGGATCTATTATGAAAGAGAAACAGTAGGGGAAACAAGCATTCCATTAAGAATCTGAACAACATTTCTTGACAGCATTCTTTATTTCTCCACAGCATGGCTGCCAAGTCCTTTTCTGACATAAGGAAGAATATTGATAGGGATTTAAATATTTCTTTTAGTGTTACAAGTCATTTAATGCAGTTTCACTTGGAAGTGCTTAGTAATACTGATGGCCGAACTGGAAAATAGCAGATAGTCCCTAAAGTGCTCTCAGCCTATAAATATATCAGTAATTCCAAGCTGATTCCCATGGAAGAGGTCAAAATGCTTTAAAAAGCTTTCTGTCCAACTCTCAGTAGGTCCATTTTATGAAGTCTGACAGATTTCATAATGCTGTAGAGGGAAGTTACTCTTTAGTATGCTGATACTAATATTAATGCAGAAAGTCAAAAAAACATAATTTGAAAGTATATTCTTAATCACTTTCCATTTCAGATTTTAGTGCAATTTGGCTCTCAAACAGTAAGCTGTGCTCCCGAGCCAATCATTTTTGTTAGAAAAAAGTAACAATTCTGCAATTTTTTTTAAGTTAAATATAAATAAAATATAACATCAATAATTCAGCTCTGTAACTGTATATATTATCAAGGGTATTCTGCAACATCCAAAATTTGATGTTTCAAATTGTTGCTTTTACATACTGTGAGAAGAAGGGAACGTTTCTTCTGGAGAAGGAAGGGGGATGGGTGAAAGTTTTGTAGTTTTGAAAAGTTATTGATACATTCTGTTGACAGAAATCACAAAATTGGTCTTAGCTATTCCTCGTAATATAAAAAAAAAATAAAAAATATTTTATGAGCTCTGTAACATTTACAGAAAAAGTTTTATTTCAGCAAACTAAAATATATAAAATTATATCTAAACCAGGAACATAAGATTTCAAGACATCTTTATAAATGAGATACTTTATTCCAAAATGGTACATTTTCAGCAGTTTTTATGAAATGGTAAGACTTTTGTGAAAGCTTTGTCTTATAACTTTTGCTTTTCCAGCACTCGTGGAATTTATCTGTTTTGTTGGTTCTTTAATAGGGCATCTCTTGGCTTGACCCAACATTCCTCCATGTCTCTTCACCAGATGCTTAGGAGTTTTATTGGATCTCCGTTAGAGGCAGGAATCTTTCAGTCTGGTTTGTTCAGCAGTTGGGTCAGGGTTCTTCAGAACTGGAGACTGAAATCAGGTCAGGGTTCTTCAGAACTGGAGACTGAAATCATTCCAAAAGATAAACATTTTTCACAATTAAAGAGATTTTTTGTTCGGTTGTTCATTTGCTTTAAGAGCTTCTTAGGAATAAACTCAAGTTTTCAAGCTGTGAATAGTTTGTGTGTTTCTCTAAAGCAGAATCCAGAAAAGCTATGCGAAATGTTTGCCTCTCCTGTGCTTAATGCTAAAGATTTCCTAGCAGCATTCCCATGTGCTGCTTCCCGTTGGGGAGAGCTGGCTGCTGGGAGCTCACTCTGCTCCTGCATGGAGCGAATAGGCAGGAAATAAGCTGCATAGGCCAGATGTAACCCATGCTTTAAAGAGAAATACTGATCAGACTATCTACCTGCAGACTTCATGGGAACCAAAAATAATCCTGAAGGATATTCTCTATCTGCATTTTAGTGGAGGATTTCACTGGCAAACTATTGTGTAAGTGAAGTCAGGAGGAGCAGGCAGTGACAGCAGCAGTTGGTGGTGAGACGTGATGAACCGAATGCTGATAAAGGGCTGCGGATAATTGTGTGCATTTATCCTATCAGCCCAGAAGCTTCAACCTCCCAAGATAGGCCACTGAACAAATCAGCAATGCAACTGCATATCCGTTGATAAAGTTTGGGTATTTTTATTAAAGAGGGAAAGTGAGGAAGTGTACCGTGCATTACCCTATTTAGCTTCAGAAGAAAATTGTCATGGCTTTGGGATTAAAGGGCAGCCAAGAACTGTTGCAAAGGAGAATGCTTTCTTTTGAAGGTGTGATATTATCTCTATGGTTTTATAATCTACTCTTTATTTTATTTATTTTTATTTCAGTAAGGGACACTTTTGAACTGTACAACAAGATGCATATGTTTAGGGGGGAAGCAATGAGCTGTTGTGATTGGCCTGCAGCAGAACTCCTCTTCTTTCTTCTCTCTCCAACCCCCATAACAGCTAGTTTTTCAGTGAACGGGATGCGTAATGACAGGAATATAGGAATATAGGTTCTGCAGACTTCCCCTATTCACTTGGCGCTTCACTGGTAGTACTGGAATGTTACAGCACATTTTGAACATCTCTCTGAATTTGGAGCATAATTTCTTTTTATATTTTTAGATTTCAGAAAGTGCTACTGGTGTAGATGAAAGCTCTATGCTGATAGCCTTATGCTATCAGATCCATGAAAAGAACTAATTAAAAGCATTATTAGCTCCAGGTTTTTATCTTTTGAGTTGTGATAGAATTAATGGAGGTTTTTAAGCGCTCAGCCACATGCATTCTGAGGTACTTACTGTTGTGTATGAACACTTTGTTTCTTGCCGTTCTAGCTCCTAGAAATGTCAAGGCTTACTGAAGTTGGTATGGTTTTTGCTACTAGAATGAGAGAACGAGGTATCATTCATTGAATTTTATTTCTTTGCTATCACACTTTCATGTTACTGCTCATGCATTAGATAAAAAATATAGCTGATAAATGGTCTGTATTAATTGTTAGGTTCAGGAAAGTTATTCACAGCTAAATTCTTTGCATGCATTGGATGAATATAGCTGTTAGGCTGTGCTGAGAGACATTTTTATATTGTTTGGTTCCTTGTGCCTGATCAGACTCATCAGGGAAGCAATGAAAGGGAGAGGGGTTTAATTCTTGACCCTGTGATAAGATTTCTCTCCCTGTGGAGCTTTAGTGTCCTGACTTTAATTTAAAGTTCTCAAGTAACAACATTATAGCCAAATAGATATATATATGCCTGTGTATCTCTTCTTTTTGTTATTTTTTATTTTTCTCTAAAACCAAGTCCCTCTTAATTTCCACAGCCATTCTTTTAACTCTAGGATGTAACAGGCACTGGTTAAATACAGAATGTGACAGAATTGTTTGTCACAAGGAACTCTGGACAGTAATAATTAATATTCTCATACTGGTGTTTTCTCATAGGAACTAGGATTCCTTTGACTCTCATTTGTCCATTTAAAGTTCAAAATGGAGGTTGGATTATTTCTATTTCTTGCTTTTTTCTGGTTTCAGGAAGAATTTCCAGCTATGTAAAGGTGACAGCTTTGAGAATGGAAATGGGAACCTTTTACAGAAACTCTGCTGCTGAGAAACAAAACACTACTTGCGATTTACGAGTTTAATTCGCTTAACACCTAAAATAATGGAAAAATATTATTCATGTCTTACAAAAGCTTTGTGTTAAGATATAGGGGCTTTATTTTCATTGTATTTTCTTAGAATAATTAAAAACCTTTGGATTTGAAAGACTGAGGTCTCCAGGCACCAAATATCTGGTACTGTTACTGTCTTCGCATGGAGTCTTTGCTAGATATTAATTCATAAGAATGTTTTTAGTGGTTTCCTTAAATATCCACTAAAGCTGATGGAAAGTCTTGTGTGGAAAGTCTTTAAACACTGACTAAAGGACAAGGTATTAAGGTTTATCACCCCCAAGGGTGAATTCTACATTTCTTGCAAATCAAAATGCTGGAATGATGTTCTAATAAAGATATGATGTCTCTGGAAAGCTACTTGTGTAAGTACAGGAAGTAGTTGCCTTAAACTGTGCAAAGTGTCAGCGATCAGTTCTGACCTTAAACCTAAGAAAAAGATTGAGAAATTGTTTTGTAAAGCAAAGTAATAATCAGCTACTTAAGCTTTTTAAATGCAAAATTGTATCATATCTGTTACCACATAGGCAACTGAATGAATTATTTATTTTATACATTATACTCATTATGTGCTTACAGATTGGTACTGGTATTTTTGGTAAAATAGTAGCAAGTGTATTGCCTGACTTATTATGTTTCAAAAATTTCCCGTAAGTCTTCAGTTATCTGAGCTGGGACCTGTTAAACACATTTTAGAAAATCCCTCAAGCAGGGATGCATTTTTTAAATCTCTTCCTCTCTAAGTTTGTGATTAGAAAAACAAAAGCAAGAACCCCACAGGTTGACTCAATATATACATTTTTTCCCCCCTTTCTTTGGAATTTGCTTATTTTAAAACAGAGGGAAAAAAGGATGGGGGAAGCACTACAAAGCCGAGGCAACAAATACTTGCTTTGGGTCACATCCTAGGTGCTTAAGATAAGTCCTCTTTGCCTTTCTTTCCAGGTGAAAAGTAATTTTAAAGCTCTGTTGAAGGATCTTCCCAAGTTTTTAAACCAGTGTATTTGCCAGTGGACATTAAATAATCTATTTTTGCTTTAGCCTGTTTAACTCCTGATTAGCCTTAAGAAAGATGCTATGTAGGTAAACTAGCTTAGAGACCCACTTATAACTTTATCAGGAGTTTAATCTCTCTCCAGTCAATACTTATTTGTTCAGGTTATGCAGTGGACTTGTAGACTGGAAATGTTTTGATGTCTAATAATTAGAGCCTTGCCTTGATATCTCTACAGGAAGATGACTGGTCACCTTAGCATCTTAAATCAAGATACAAAAGTATTTGCTGCGAGCAGTTCCTAAGAAAATGGTAATGACATAAATAAGATATGAATGACCAAACACAGTAGTAACTGATTATAACTGTTCCATCAGCGAGTCTGTTCCATCAAAAGATAAATATTCCTTTTCTACCATGACAATATAGCTGGATATAAGAAAAACCAAAAAGCTCATATATATAAAAAAGCACATATGTTAGAAGAGGTAAAACAATGGAGAAGAAATAATTACACCATCCTGCAATTCTATTTATTGCTTCATTTTTTTAAAAAGAACTCTTGTTTAAAAAATACTGAGTACAGTATTTATTCTCAGCAGACGGTAATTGGTGGAATGATTGCATTGCTCAAACCTCCTGATAGAAGTACTACTTAAAGGTTTTCACATTCCTGTTGTCCAGCATTGTTGTAGCAGCTGCCACTTTCCTTTTTTGTAAGAGTTCTCGGATGACTTTTGTCATTATGTTTCAATGAAATATAATAAAACACCATGTAATATACATCTCCATCTCATTTGCAATGTATCAGAAGTTTGTGCTTAGATCTAAACAGTTTTAAAAAAAGCTTAAAGGTAGAATTTTACTAGTGTTAAGTCAAATCTGGAAATTCTTAGCCTACTTCTAGGTCAATGGAAATTTACTTGATCACAGAAAATATTAAGAACCAAAGAACAGAGTGTTTTTGTTTTATTACCTCACACCTTTTCATAACAAGTGGTAAAGTTAAGCTTTGGCTTTGGGGCCATGTGGCTGTATTACATAGATGACTAAAATGTGCAATATATGAAAAGTATAAAGACTAGAGTTTTGAAACCTGTTGTTACAAAAATGAGAATCTGTTTTTATTTTTCTGTACAAGTGAAGGAGTTGCCATGAAGCCTTGTATTTGTTTGGCAGGCAGAAGCATAACATGATTTGGAACTTGGTTGGACAAGTATTATGCTTCAGAATTTGATTTCACATTATATACTTCATATCTAATGGTATTATAAAAATAGTAGTGACATTAAAATATTCAATACATAAACATTTTGTCCATATATTAGGATGAGTTACTTATTTCACACTACTACAAGAAGTTTAAACTGTCTGAAAGTGGTGTATTTAAGAAGAGGTGCGTTACTTTAGTTTAAGGCAAGGCCAGGAGTATTTTGTCTAATATTTTTTTTAAAAAGCAGTAGGTTCAAATTATCACCAACAGATTAAAAAGCAGCCAGACACCAACAGCACCAACAGATTAAAAACCCATAGGGAGTGAGGTAAAATGAACACAAGTATGGAATATCTAGATAAAATGTGTCTTGCATGGCTGGATTAGACACACAAGGTCATGTCTGGCTACATAATATGCCGTGGTGTTGAAATTTATGTATGTGCTTCAAACTTGAAAATAGCAAACTCCAGCTTCAGATGCATCTTGGTTAGAAAGGACAGCAAACAGAGGACTAGAGATGTGGGAAATGCTCCAGGACTATTAATCTCAATTCCTTTTCTGTTCTAATCCCTCATATCTACCTTTTCTTATCCTGGAACCCAACTTGGAAAAATTCTCTTGAGCCCATACTGTGCCCCTCATTGTGCCTGTGGGCATGTACGTTGTTTTGACTGACGATTCATCTTGGTTTTCAGTCATCATTGTAAAGGAACAATGTATATATTGTCCTTGATGTCCTAAATTTGTATGAAGGTTTGAAAGCCTGATATAAAAGCCCCATTTTGGGAGGGCCAGACTTTTGAGTGTTTTAAATACAGGCTCAGGAGTGGCTGAGGGAGGCAGATAAGGCTGGGTGGGCTCCTTTTCTACCCTGAAAATGAGAGTGAGCCAAAAATAACACCTTGACTGGGAAGGTTGTGTGGTGTACACTCTGGCTGCTGAGTATCAGTATTTATTGTGGTAGTAAGGAGTAAGGGAACCTATTACACTTGTCACATCTTGCTAGTGATGCCTGTGTTGCTTTGTTAATGTATGGTACTTGATTTTATTTGGCATTCCATAGCAGCTGAATGGTGGCTGAGCAATGTACTATAACTGATTGGAAATTAGAGCATTTAAACCAGGTTTTCTTTTCATCCTAATAATACTCATTCTCTTTGGCTTTGTTTTCTATCTCTGATTTTTTTTTTTTTTAACTACAAGGAAGGTTTTGTCCATTTGAATTACATGCAGGCTGTGTACACTTGCCCAGCTATCAAATAGTAAATCTGTAAGTGGGAAAAGTGATGCTTCTGATGCACCTCCTGACTTGGACTTTTACAGGAATGGACTAGAAGAATTATGTAATTTGGGATGAGCCTCTGAAAGATACCCGTTCAATGCCCGTATCCCAAGCAGGGCCAACTTAGGTGGGGGTGCTCAGCAGCTTGGCAAGTAGAGTTTTGAATGTCTCTAGGGATGGAAAATTCATGTGTGTGGATGCCCAGAGAGGTCAACTTTGTATTTTACCAGTTCTCATTTTTGAAGCAGAGAATGTTGATTGCCAAGCACATGTATAGTCCGCGACGACTGCTTAGAAGCCTAGAAATCCACCAGGCTGGAATTGGTATTTTCAGTATTTGTGACGTATTTTTTACAGTTTGGGGATTTTCAGTCTTCAGTCTTTAAAAATAGTGTCTGCTGTCACTATTTTTAGTTATAGGGATAATGTTGTTTTTCAGTAGAAAAATTCTCTGCTAGCACACTAAGTTGTCAGTCAAAGTTCTAGATAGATGATGGACCACATGCTGCAAAGAACCAGGTGATCCACAGGAGCTTAGATTTAAAGCTTTCCTGACACATTCCAAGCTGGTGATTTATGTTTTCATACTTCAGTGTGTCAATGGTGCTTATAAATCTTTTTCACTTTGCCTGTTGCTGTTGGAATGTGTGTGGCAATATAGCTCACTGCATGCTTTCTCTTAAGGTGATGAGGCTCTGTGAAGGCTTGGGAGGGAATTTTCTTTCTTTGGAGCTGTCCTTCAGTTACTCTGGAAAACCAGGTGAGGATGCAACCAGCTGAACAGAAACCTTACACGCTCAAGGATCAAAACTTGGAAAACCTTTGGAGTGTAAAAAAGAAATGGAAAGGGAGAAGGCGGAATCTGTTCCTCATTTCATACAGTCTAAAGAAGAAAGTCTAAAAACTTCAAAAGATGAGCCAGTGGCCATCATTCATACCCCTCTGCTCAGAGACATCCCTTCTTTCAAATCTATTTCTGTGGCAGTTGCAACTTCTTAATTGCACTCCTCAATTTGCCAGCTGCAGAGGAAGTGCTCTGAGAAACTGGGCAGTCAGCACAAGGATGAGTCCACCCATGGGCAAAAGCATTAAAACAACCAAGGTTGCCATGGCAAATCAGTCAGTGTTTACTACTATTACCTTTATATATGTTCTGGAGTAATTTGTTGTATTTTACAGGAAATATCAGGGCCTAATCCCACTAGGTACTGGTGGTTCCCAGTACATTCAAGAAAGCATTGAAATTTTAGACCGAATGTGGTTCCAAGTTCACTTGTGCTTTTGACTCCAAATGTATCAAATTCTTGGTGCTTAGGCCAGGATGCGCAAAATCAGAGATAGTGTCAGCAAGCTAGTGTATAATCAGAATGTGTAGCTGGTGAGAAGATTGTTAGTTTTGGAAGACCATTGCATGTTGTCACACAGGATGTCGGTGTTTCTTCATAGATGTATCTTCATTCTTTCTATGAGGTTTCTATAAGGTTGTTCTACAAAGTCTTTAGAAAACCACAAGACTGAGTTTGTTTCATAACACGATGTAAGTGGCTCTCCTGTGGATCATCACTGTGTAACTGATGTTTTTAAATTTCTTTGACTTCACATCTGTGCTGAAGGAATATCTCTTTAGACTTTGATTCTCATTGGAATGATGAAATTCCCTGAATTCCCAGAATCACTAACACACAGAACAAAGAAAGAATTGTATTTAAAATGTTTATTCATAGCAAATAATTTTAAAAATGTCCTGATGTATTCAGAGTGACAGAATAAATAAATTATGATTGAGTGAGCAAGATTTTTTCAATATATTTAAAATCCAGCATATCTCCTTTTTGCTTATCACTCTTTCTGTTAAATTGAAAAGATTATAAAGCTTTATTTTCTGTATTTTTCTGTCTTTCTGGAAAAAAAGGTATATTTTCAAATAAAAGTGTCATTGTCACTTGGAAGGACTGTCCCTTTCTACTGACTTTAAGGTGAAATCGAGATGATTTATGCTTTATCTTTTTCCTCTTAAGTTAGATAGTACAAAGGATGAACTTGGAAGGACCACAGGGGTGAATGAAGTAGTCATTGCTTCTCTAGCCATAAGATTTTGGTAAGTCGAGTCTGTAAAAGAAATGTGTGTTGAAGGAATGCTTGTAGAAGGAATGGGAAGACTCATTAGGCCCTTCAAAGTCAGCTGTGTCTGCTTATTGCCAAATTTAGCAAAAATGGGCTCCAGCCTGTGACTTCTGCTCACTTTGAAGACTTAGAATAATAATTCTGTCTCATGAAGATGCCTTTTACCATCTGCATAAGCCTGTCTGAAGCCTCGTGTCTTAGGCTGTGTCTTGCCACACAATCAATGAAAAAGGCAGATGCTCATCTGAAAATGCATATTTATATTTGCCACGGAACAATCCTAGCTATTTTAGTGAAGGCACTACACATTTATGAAACTGAACTCATTTGGCTGCATACTAAAAAAGCGTGGATCTTGAATTAAGGAAAAAACAGGAAACCAGCTGTATTAGTTACTGAAGTTTTGCACAGTCAGGCTGATTTCAGTGTCCTTTATTTACACTGGGAATTTTGTTCTCTTCATTAAAAGTCTAGGTACCACCTTTTTTTATAAAGTAGATGCTGACAGGAAAAAAAAAAAAAAAAAAAAAAAAGCTTGCTCTGTTCACAGCTCTGTGTCTCTTTTCCTTCTTCTGTGTACAGACTTTTTTGATGTGGCAAAGATAGGAAAGCGGAACCGTTTTCCTGCCTGCATTTCTGAAGGAAAAAAAAAAAGAAAAACATGGCTTAGGAAAAGCGTTAATGGAATAAGTTATTGTGCTTAAAATAAAGCAATTGGTTACTGTACAAGATTACACGATTTGTTCTGCAAGCTGCCTAAGTATGGCAAAGTCATCTTAGCCCTTGTTTCACTTCTGTCGCTGTTGAATTATGAGCCTTGCATGGACACAAGCAGGATGCAGACAGTTCTTCCCTTCTGAGATTATTTCTTAGCTCTAAACAGCTGTTGAAAACTAGGACTTAGTAAGGAAGTGAAAAATATGTGAAGAAGGAGGTGGGGTGAAAGGGGTGGGCAGAGAGGAAGACAGCAGCAGTTCTGGAGCTGCTTTATCAGGACAGCAGCTTCCTTTTCCCAACTGCAATTTTAGTCATTAGATTAAATTTAATAAAACCTTGACAGTATATGTGGAAAAATGGGGATTACATCACTACTTTTGTGCAGGCACAAGAAGCAACAACACTAGTGAGTGGGGAGGATGGACATGGATTTCTCCCCTTCCCCTTTCTGAAGGTAAAACTGAAGGTAAGACTTACAGTGTGATAAGAAAGATTCTTGGTGTTCAAAGCACTGCTTCATTATCACAGGTATAGATGTGATTCATCACTGCAAACACTACAGAAAGGAGAACAAACAAAGGAAGATTTTGGAACAGCTTTTGTGACAGCTTGCTGGGGGACAGGGATCACATCTCTCAGTGCACTTGGCTGACATAGCTGTTCTGACAGGAGTCCATAGGGTTACTTCACTGGCAGTAGCTTTTTAAAGCTGCAGAGTAATAATTTGAATTTGACAATGGCCAAACTCCTGTTTAATTAGCTCATACCAAAGAGGGAATACCAGCCATGAAATGAAACAAAGGAAAACTCTGGCTTGATTTCATCATAGAGTTTCTTCTATTTTCTGCTTTTGAAGGTAGGAACTGCACCAGGAAGCTGACTGCTGGCAGTGGTGAAAGTGGGGCTTGTCACCAACTTGTTTTTAAGGTGATTTTGGCCTTAGTCATGAGCAGATATAGGACTGAGATTCATTAGGATATTTGAAGTCAATTTTCCTGTCAGTTCAGAGAGGGGGGAAATGTAATCATTATGCCAGCAGCTCTCACTTAATTTCTAAAAAGATTTGCTTCCTTAAATTCTGTTGGTTAGCTGTGAATAATTTATGGGCCTCGTTTATGCTGTGCTTTCTCATGTAAATAGCCATCCGCCCCCTGTTTCCTCTGAATTGCATTTTAACTAGGTTATTCTTGTTGTTTCTAATTTATTGAAGTAACATGGAATATATTTATATAGAATTAGTCATTCAACTACTTCCTTGATGAAAAACATAGCTGCTGTAATTTTGTTAGGAGTTTTAATCAGGGGAAAAAAGAATGACCTTTTTAAAAGTTGTGGAGCTAGTTTTATTCATTGGTGTCTTTGTAAGATTACAAATCATTTTGATTTAATTAAACTATGTATCGGAAACATGTTTGGTAACTGTTTATTTTATAAAACCTTAAAAGCATAATTAATTAATTTTCAAAACATAAAAGTGGCTTTTTGAAAAAAATTTGCTACAAAGCTTAACATCCATGTGACAGGAAAACAAACAGGGTGTTCCTTTTGAATCATGCATTTTCTTTGAAGCTAATCCAGATATTTGCTCTTCAGTCATGTTAGAGGTCTGATACAAGGCTTCTTATGGAAAAGGAAATTCATGGTAATTACTCACATTCTAACAATCTCATTTCTACAGCACCCAAAATTCTGGCTCATGAAGATTGTTCTTATCAAGAAGCAGCAATATGAGTTTCAAGAAACGAAAGTAGTATTTCATCTTGAAATGCATGTATTGTTAACATCTTTATTGTTCCTAACTCTTGAAAGACCTTTTATATATATATATTTAATATTTTATTTTATTTATCATAGGCTAAACTCACCAACTGTCATATTGTCACACTTCCCAGTTTTTTTCCCACAAAGTTTTCCCCCTAATAATTCTAAATGGTAAGTATGGCGTCCTTTAAAAACTAAGTTCAACCAGTGAACTTCTCCCAAGACAAATGAACAAACCCCAAAAAAGTTTTGGAGAAGTCACCGATGCTTAAGCAGATTACGTTTGAATTTTACAATCAATAATCTTCAGCCAGAGGCCCAGCATGGAAAACTTCTGTCATGAGAGACAATGTCAAAGAGAGTTATGATAGTGTGAAAATAATTGGGTGAAGTGTAAATGGAAATAATAATTTTAATTACAGTGTTCACTACCAGCACCTGCTGTAAAGAATCATAACACTTCATTGTAACCCTTCTGGTCAAGACTGTTCATCAGAGGCATGTTTCCAAAATAACACATTTCATCCTTCATTAGCAATGATGCTGATCAGACTGACAAGTGAGTAAGTAACATCTACCATGGAAGATTAGCAACTTCAGGGAAAAGAAAGTCCCTCTCCCTCCTTCCGTTTCCACCCTCCCTTTTCTTCCCTGCAGTTGGCCTGGGCTGGATAGTGCTCAGCAGCCTGCAGTGCCAGTGCCGGCTCTTCAGAGCACTGCAGGGGCACTTTGCTCCAGTTGCTGTTGCTAGATGTTATCCCAGTGGCTTATCACAATGTGTTTCGTGAGTGTATTGCACAAGGGTAGTAGTAAGTGATTTTTTCCTGTATCATATTCAAAGGAAGAGAAAAAGGAAAAAGAGAGAGGAAGAGAAAAGAGAAAAAGAGAAAAGAAAAAGATTTTAAAAAAAGGGTAAAGAGAGGAGAAGGCAAGGAGAAAGAGAGGAAGAGGCTGTTCCTGTGGCGTGCATGTGCATGGCAGCAGACGTGGCTCTGCTGCCCTGCCGGAGGTGAGCCCTACGGCTGTACCATCCGTCTGTCCGGGTGTTGTGACCAATGCTGTGAACGCTGGCTGCGTTTCCTGGCGGCAAGGGGCCAGTGCCCCAAGCAAAGGTGGACCGGGACGCAGGGCTCGTACCAATGTGCTCCGTGCTGCAGGGAGTGGGGAGTCGTGAGAGGACGGGAGGGTGGCAGGGTGCTGTAGCGAGTTCACTATCCTGAAGGATTCCAGAGCTTGTACCTCATCTATATATCTGAACTTCAAGGTACGGTCTGTTAAGTGAAGCACTGTTGCTCTTGCTTTATGTGTGATCGTTGCAGGTGTTTGGATGGAAAAGGTGGAAAGGAAAAGCCCTTCTACCACATGATGCCCTCCCACTGCAAACTTGTGGCATTGGGAAGGGAGCCCTTCTCTAGGCCTTGCTCCAGAAGGGCCATGTGAGCAACCTGCAATGAAGTCCAAAACCTGAGCCCAGCTGTCATAAACACCAGCTTTACACAAAGGGACTGCTTTCATGTGCCCGTCTCCCCGGCCTCCTGAGCAGACTGCAGCTCCCAGGTGGCTTCCTTGGCCATCCTTCCAATGCACTCTTGTTCTGGGGCAGCGGTGGAGAAAACGCTCCGTGTGCTGCTACGGTGCATAGTGCTCCTGCCACTGCATTGCATTGGCCCTTGAGTGTCTCGCTGATCTGATGGGGTGGCTTGTGTTTCACCAATGAAATAAACGCTGCGGTTAAAATACTCTTTGTTTACTGCCCAGGTTTGGACACTTAACGAGGAAACTCTTAAAGGGGCCACTCTAGTGAGTCCCACACTGCTTCGAGCTTGGAGTCAATTTAAGATTCTCCTATTCCTGTTGCATGCCTTGCAGCTGGTAGAAATCAGGTTGTGTTTGTGCCTTGCACTGAAGCGTGGGCTTGTAATAAGGTAGTTACAGATCTGCGTGCCAATCATAGCTGTGTGGAGGATTGAAGTCCATTTCTTAAAAGTTTTTAAGATTAAAAGCTTATTCTTAATAGAAGCAAAAGATAACTAAATTAATAAAGAATAATGGAGGTAATTGGAGGTTTGGATTGATGGACTACTACTAATAAAATTGGAAAGAGACTTATTTTATCAAAACGAAGTAATTCTACCCTTCTTGCTTTGTATTACAAAACTAGAAAAAAAGCTTTTGACATGAATCATAATGTATGTGAAGATTAAAACTCTGTTAATGCATCATTATCATGTCTCGTTAAGTAAGAAAGAACTTTTCCCTTCTTCCATTAAATATTAAGTTTTACACTATATAATCTGTCCCTGAAGAAATCTAATTTAAAAATGTGCTTGCAAAAGGAGGCTCTCTGGTACTTCAAACCAACAGTGTCGAAGATCAGGTGTGCCTCATCTTTAGGGGAAAAAAAAAGGAAAAAAAAGAGGGGAATGAGGAGGAGGCATCTGAATGCCAGTGCATACTATTTGGCAAACTCACTTGTAAAAGGCATTTGGACTTTTTGTTTGTTTTCCTATGTAATTTGCAGTTGTGCAGCTTTGACCTGATCAAGTTGTTTGTTTTAGTCTTGAGCAAACTGAAATTCTAACAAACTTTCTGGCAAAATTCTTACTCTCATAACCAAACATCCTTTTTATGTAAAAGATGCAAACTTGAAATGTGCCCTCTGTTCGGGAACACTCCAGGTGTGACGTGCTTGACATAGCACTTGGTTCTGGAGAGTTGATGGAAGGTTTTTGGAGTTGAATGGAGTAAGATTTTTATTTGCTTAGATAGTTTATTCTCTGCCACTTGCTTCTGGTTACTTAATAGGCCGACTAGAAGGGAGTAAAATATTTTGCAAAGAAATGGCCTGCAAGCATCTCCTTGCAATAATGATACTTGACAAATATCATCGTCAGAAACTTGGCTTTTCTGCTCTGGAAGCACAGTGACGCATATTCATATCCCAGAATACCGCCTGCTACGGGTTTGGATGTAATTTGGATTATTGTTGGAAGGAATCTGGCACCCTAAATCTGGTGTTCCTGCCTAAATCTCAGGAGATGAATGCAGGGATAAAAAAAAAAAAAAAAAAAAGGTCAGCTGTAAATGTTTCTAGTGCTTCGAAGGAAGCAGTAAAATAAGTGCTTAACTTGTAGCCATAGATAAAGATACTCAAGCCACACAGCTCTTTAAGTGGTGCTCGGAAGAAGCCAGCAAAGGGTAAAGAGTGTAAGTTCTTTCTTAAATAATTAAAATGGAACAGGGCATTTATACATTTGTAGATTAAATTTCTACTGTTGTCAAACATACCAAGGTTTTTTTTTTGTGATGACACTTTGCTTGCTGTTTAGTTGGGGATATAGTGAGTGCTGTCTTCGCTGTGTGCAGCTTTAATGTATAGAAAACAAATAGGCTATGAACTGAGAGAAGAAGGATTATCTGATGTCCGAACCATGAAGGCTACAAGTTATCCAGGTCAGGTGGTCGGCTCAAAGAAACAAAAGGATGTTATATTGTTCACCTGGTGATATTCAGAACTAGCAAAAAGGTGGCTTTTTTTCCCCCACTTTCTGTGGCAGCTGCTGTATGACTGCAGTTTGCTTCAATTATTGGAAGGCTCTGTCTTTTAAAGAATTCTCATTTTTAGGACAACATTCATTTAATTACTGCTAAGAGCGATGCTGAAAATAGGCAGTAAGAAATTCTGAGCTGGTGTTTACCAAGTTGGTTGTTTAAAAACTGCCTTATTCATGTCTGCGAAACTTGATTAGTGAAATGTGTTCTGTTGCTTTTGATAATTCAGTTACATTTTAGTAATTAATTCCACAGATCCTGACTACGGCAGTATGATCAGAAAGAATCAGCATGTAGTTGGAGTCAGAAACTGATAGTTTCTGCTTCTGGCTTTTCTTGTGATTTGTCATGCAACCCTGGGCCAGATCTCTTTTGTTTCTGTACTCCTTCAGTATTTTTTATGTGCAGAGCTAAACTACATTTGATTCGTATGTTTGATGTTTGTTGTATTTGGAGATGTCGTGTACCTGATTGTTCTTAGGTGTTGATTTGCAACAAATATCTCAAAATTCTGTACCTATACTTCATCCCAGACCACCACTAAAATGTTGGCAACATTGCACCTGCTAGCACTATATTGAAATGAGCCGAGTTGGTCCCCAGGTGGTTTCCAAAGGAGGTAACCCCTGAGAGCAAACTCCTTGAGATAGGCCCTTTAAATGCTGAACAAAACAGGGTTTCAGTGAGTGGAGTGAGTACATAGAGCAGGGAAGAACATGCATGACTAGATGCTAAAGTGCAAGTTAGGCTTGGTGCTTCTTGCCAGCTATTGCGTTGCCTTCTAGGTGTCTATGAGGAAGGCTATCAGAATCCAAATTCTGCATCAGTTCGTGCCTGAGTTGCAATTCAAGTGGGTTAAAATGCAATATTAAAGCAAAATCTGACATCTGACTCTTGCCCTCAGTTAAGCAGTTATGCAAATAAAATCAAGCTCAAGTTATGTCTGTCGGACTCGAACACTCCATTAAATTAAATAAAAATCTTATTGTGCCTACTTGTGCTTGCTTTATGGGATTGCTCAGGAGGCATGTTCTAAAACTTCATCTCCAATTAAGTTTTGCATTTTTGTCTTGATGTTTTAAAGTCTTGGGGTGAAATCAACCCTTATACTGAAACACTGACTGTAGCTTCATGTAAAATGGAGTGCTACTAGTTTCTCCTTAATGAGTCAGTGCCCTGTTCTTGCTCATACAAACAGATGTTAAAATGTTGTAGACGCCAGGAAAAGGGACTCATAACCAGCTGTTTCATTGACTCTAATTACAACCTTAATAAATGAATCATTTCCTTTGGAAGGCAATGGTTGGGATCTGATCAATTTAATATGTACATTAGCAGTTTTGGAAACATTCCACCGTCTGCCTGGCCAAGTCAGACCTCAGGACTTGGAAATGCAGCAAAATAAAATCATGACTGTGTATGGAAGAAGGAAGTGAAGCAACAATT
Organism: Crypturellus undulatus; assembly: GCA_013389825.1. Classification (NCBI taxonomy): domain Eukaryota; kingdom Metazoa; phylum Chordata; class Aves; order Tinamiformes; family Tinamidae; genus Crypturellus; species Crypturellus undulatus. Next base: position 201,728 of record VWPW01012073.1, on the reverse strand, counting down.
TACTATGTGAGCATAACAAAAAGAATCACATCCTTTGCAAATTAATTGCCTGGAGTTGTTAGGCTACAGTTCATAGTATAAAATCAAGCTATGAAATGTAATCTACTGTATAGAATGCTCATTAACTGGAAGAGTTGAATTTTTTAGATTTTTTATACCATTCTTTCAGGAAAGACACTCTTCCTACCTGAAAGCTACATTGACCATCTCCTGTGATCCAAATTTACCGCTGAATTTTTATCCAGATTTCCATCTCTTCTTGATAGAATTCTCCCTTTCTTCCTAAGTCTACTTACGATGATGCAGTTGAACCTCCTTCTTGAGGAAGGATGTCTGCTAGTCCATTTTTCGTTCTTGTGACAGACATCCCTGCTGGTTTGCAGACCAGGAGCTGTTGGATGTAAGTAACTTAGAGAGAACACAACCACCCAACAGCAGTGCGGGGTATCCCGTAACACAAATGACAGATACTCAGCATTTCAATTCGACTTCTTGGAGGACCTTTTTACATCAGTCAGACCAAGAAGTGAAGATCCAAGCTGAGCAGTAGAACCAAGTGCAGAGTTCTCACACATTTGGAGATTTTTCCATTGCTCTGAATGAGTTCAATGCTATGTGCAATTACCAGCTTTGGACTGGAGACAGGGCAGCTGTATGAATATGTTCCTGCTGGGTGAGGAGTGTCTTATGGGCAGTAGACAGGGATGTCTCAAGCGTGTTTCTGAGTACTTCTGGGTTTGAAACTTCTGGGTGGATTAAAGACAGGTTTTTATATAAATGTGAACGTTTGAATATCTGGACTCTTCTTCCCACTTGTTGATTACTAATGGGGGAAGTGTCTATTCGCTCCTCATTTGGTTTATTTCTCTGTAATATTTGTGTAACGAATAGTCTTTCATTGTTCCCATGTAAAGCATTTAGTAATAACAGACATATTATTGGTGCTTCCTAGAAGATACTTACAAAGTCAGATATGATACGGAGCACTGAATAATACGCAACTGAGGAGTTCTCCAGCTCATCTTCACAGCTTGAGTGTTTCTGTTCTGGTCCGAGGTTTATGCTTGTCAGGATGTTTACACTGCTACTTGAAGAACACTGCAAATTTTGGAAAAGGCACATTTTCTCTTCAAGTTATTTTTCATTTTATCCAGGTGCCTATACCATTTGTATCCAAGTCGTAGGAATGTGTGTTAAGGATAGGAAGTAAACAACATGATGATAACCATATGTTGTCCAAAAAGCACCTATGCTTTGGAGGATTGTTAGTATGTTTCTGTGCTTTTTTTAAGTTTTCCTTCACAGTTTTCCTTCATTTCAACCTTTTCCTCTTTAACCCTGAAACAGCTTTGTTTGCAATTACTTGCAAAACTTAAAAAAGAAAAACCAAAAAAATAAAACCCAGAGAAACAGATCTGTGAAAAAATATTTAGGAAGATGGGCAGAAATTTAAGGGAAGTACTAAATAGGAAGATTTTTATTAAATAATAGACATGTATGTGGTTCGACTTGGATTGCTTAAAAGCCATCCATGGGAAGTCAACATCCTTGAGTTTATCACTGAACGTTTTATTCTCCCTACAGCCTCCAGCTGTCACTGTGCTATAGAAATACCACAGTGGCTGGTTTGTGCTTGAACCTCTATTCCCACAAGAGTTATTTCAACAAAGAGTAGGAACTGAATAAGGAAAATTGCGAATGAATCTTTTTAATGATACCTGAATGTCACATGATCTCTGCTGCATGGAGTCAGTCTTGAATTGAGAGCTTTGTAAGTCTGCAGAAGCTCGTGTTCCTTTCTCCCTGGTACTACTGGTATTTAAACCAGTAATGCAATACTGCTGAATATTTATATATGTTAATATATCTGTATACAATGCGAGCACAAGCATAGGTCATCTCCCTTCTGCAGAGGTTCTCACAGAAAACACGCTGCTCCGTGCTGAAAGCAGTTCTCACTGACGTGGGCCTGTTGGCGCAGCAGTTGCATCCATTTGCACTTGCATATGTGTCTCGGTGAGAAAGTGGGTCTGGGATTTCATTGCTGTGTGGATTTAATCCTCTTGTGGTGCGACATGTAGCATTAACTACCCTGGCGTGTATCCATCCTCCTGCCTGTGTGAGAGACAATGTCATTGCTGTGCCCTACTGAAACTCAGTCTGCCACTTATATTCCACCTGTCAGCAGTGTAAGAATGGGGGAATGAGAGTAAGGTTTTTTTTTTTTTTTAATTTAACTTCAGTAGTGAAGGTCAACTCAATGAAGGGCACAGACTGAAGGCTAGAAGAGGAAGCGCTCTGCCTGGACTTTTGCAATGCCAGTAGCACAAGCAGAAAACAGCCCCTGGATCACGTGAGAGCTGTGAGGAGTGTTATTTGGGAGAGCATTTTGCTTAAGGAAGGCCAGCAAGAGCAGTGGTGTGTGACTTAGCTGATACAATAGGAGTTTCAGAATTGGTTATTTGCAGAGACTAAGTGGTGGAAGGATATGCCTTGTTTCACTCAAGTCTTAATAGCCACAGTCCTCTTAGGAAACTTGGATCTAACTGTGAGTGCTTTACTTAGTCCCACAGGTTCCTTTCATGAGGAAACATGACGAACTGAAAAAAATGAAGAAATATTCCAATTTCATTTCTTAATTAAACTTATCCTATATCTTAATTGGAAACTGTATCATGTCTTACTTGTTGACCCAGGAATTGTCTAGCCATCTGAAGAAAAGGAGCTAGGTAGTGATGGTGGTGCACAAACAGGTATGAAACAAGGTTGACCAAACCCAGACTGGTATCTGTGGGCTTGCTACCTTCCCCTTGGAGAAGATGGGAAAGCGCTGTTTGGGCAGCACCACTGCCTTAGCAAGAGGAGGCCCCTGTCTGTGGCTGCAAGTTAAGGAGCACTTGGCTCCAAATGCTGCTGCTCTGCCTTCTGTGAGGGAGGAGTATGTGGGGCTTACTGGCCTAGAACTGGGAGCTCCCCAAACTCGCAAAGGTCCCCAAACTGGATGAAATCCGTATGGATGGGGTGATTGAATTGCTCTGGTTTAACCCAACAAATTGTGGAATGCATCCCACTGTTTTAGTCTTCTTTATGTATATAAACAGATAATGTTAGAAATAAAATCCCCAACATCTCTTTTCCACAAAAAGACTATTCAAGTCATTTGGTACTTGCAGTTTTAAAATAGAAATGCTCTTATTTTCAGACACTTCCATAATAATATTGTGCTACAGAGCTTCTCTTTTGCTATCAGTTCCTCTGTAAACCCCCCTCAGTTATAGCCTTTTTTGCTGTTTGTTCTTACAGAGTGGTTTTGCTGAGGAGGCTTAACAGTTTGCTCAAGAGCTTCAACTGTGGCTTACATGTTCAGCAGTAAGAGTTCAGTTTAGCTGAGATAACACACTGAACTTATATCTTCATTTCAGTGAATGACAGTCCTGATGCGAGTGTTGTCAGGATCCTTCTTCAGTCTGTTACCCACAGCTGGAGGAGCCTGAAAAGACGTGTGAGTGTTTCCCAGCCTAGAGAGCAATGGGAAAAGCTGGGGCTGATGACAGCTTCTCGGAACAGCACAGAGCAGAGGAATGAAGGATTGATGAGTTGGTAAGAAGAGGAGTTTGGCAATAATTCAGTGGCAGGAAAGCAGAATGGAGAAGGAGCACTAGAGCCAAGTCAATTGCTTGCAGCTGACCTCAGCTGGCTCTTACTGGGGTTCAGCCCAGAGTAAAGGAAGTGCTTAAAGCAAGCATGAGTTTATGGTGTCTATGTGTGAGTGGAGTGGCAGGTGTGACGAGGGAAGTCCACAGGCACTCTCCTGTTCAGGCATGTAGGCCTTTAAAAGACAACTGTGTATGTGTTTTGTTCAAACACTTTGACATACAGAGCCTTCATAAGGAAATTTCCAGATTTTTTGCAGTACTATGTTTCGTGTTCGTCTCTCTGACCACCTAGCACCGTTGCAGCCATGACTTAGGAAACTGCGTGCATTAAGTGCTTAATCATGTAGACCTTAGTCACTCAGCATACTGAAAAGACTGCCCATTTCCCTGCAACAAATAATGAAAAAAAATATAAAATCTCCCACAGGTTAAAATTTCTCATCACGTAGTCCATGGCAGTTTTAAATTAGCTGTTCCTGAGGACTCTCTTTTTGTAACTAGAGGCTGTATGCAGCTTGCTGGAGTCACTATTTGGCAGAAGTTGTTTGTGTAGGTGTGAGTTTCTAGACAAGTGGCAGGTGCTAATGTGCTCCTTGCAGTGTGGTCAGCTGATTGATTAATAGTCCTGCTGGCAGGACTCCTTGTAGGTATTCAGGGAAAGTGTTAAAATACGGCTGCTTTTTCGCTGCTGTGGTAGGCTATGTCTCTGCTGAGTTCTGCTGCTGAAATGCAGGTATCTTCCTGTTCAGGTGGCAGTCTGTGCCCGCGGATAGCTTTTTGTTATTTTGGAGATAGGAGGCTGTGTGGGCTGAACATGGCCTTGCATGTTGTTTCTGCCATTCCCTCCACCCCCGTGCAATTTTCGGCTATTGCTCAGTGTCTGCCGCTCGCCCAGGCTACTGCTAGGTGGCAATGCGCCACCCATGGAAGCTGGAAAATCTGTGCACAAATCTGTGGGCAGCGTTATTACCTCTGGCTGCTAGGTCTGGACAGTGTCATTGCCAAACCAGTAGCATCCTCCTTATTTGCAATTCTGCTTGGAGGTTTAGTTTTATTTGTATTTTACTTTTATTAATTCTCTCCCTCAGAGACCTGTGCTCAGGTACAGTGGGAGCCTATGGTTATTTTATCAGCAGACATACTCAGTAGCCTTTCCTGCCACCGTTCTATATCCAGTGGGCAGCAACAGAAATTGGTACTAGGTATAAGATGTCTGGCATTAGAATGGACACTTTTCTAAGGTAGCTGTAGCTCTGCATTTCACCTCTACTTCACCCTTGCTTGCTGCTTTGCCTTCAAAATGAGTGCATCTGCCCTTGCCTCCTCTATGGGCAAGTGGAAGGTGTCACAAAATACCAAGAATAAGAGGTGTATCGGGAATTGCTCTTCCACGGTCTTTGGGTTCATATTAAGAAACAAACTTATCTTTTCTGTCCGCTCCCTGTTTTCAGTGATGTTTACAGCTATGACAAACACACTGTAAGACTGTCTGACCCATGTGCTACTCTCCACCCATCCGTGGCTGTGGTATTTTACAGGGGTTGACAGGAGAGCTCTTGTCTTTGGAGTGGCATGTGTTTGTCAGGAGAAATCCCTGGAAGAACATCTCATTGGCCTAAACAGCAGAGACTATGTCTGTGATAGATGCAAGATAGCTCCAACATATCTTTTAAATAGTGTTTATTTCTGTAAGGAAAATTGAGCAAGTCTTTCCATGCGTGTGGTTGAAATAATGTAGTATATGCCTCAGATATGTTCTGTGTTTAGGAGGAAGTTTGGAGGAGGAGAGGAATTTCTCTCTCCGTTGTAAGGCTTCTTTTGACTTCTTTTTGAATAGGTGCTTGTAAAGCATCGAGATCTGGGGAATGGATATGTTTTCCAGTAATTGTAGCAGCAGCAACAAAGAACCTGATACTAGAACAGGTTATACACACACATATACACATTCAACACACAGCAGTTCAAGCACTATGCAAGTATTGGCTGCTATTTCCACCTGGCTCTCCGTTGCTGTCCCTTCAAGCTCAAGCTTTTATTCCAGTTCATTGGCTGTGTTACGGTGGGATCTAGAAGCTCTCATCAAGGGATACAAGTGTGCTTGGTCCTCTGAAATAATAATAAAAAAAATTGCTGTCCACAGTGTAAATATCTTCTCCAGCAGTTAGTGCTTAGTTCATATTCCTTCCTCTCACCTGTGTTCTTGCTGATGATTTTAGGTTTTGACCTTTCCGCTCCCCTCAGTTCTTCCCCTTCTTCTGTGCTGCTAAATAAATGGCATAGACAAAAATGGAAGGCCAGTGGCCACTACACAGGTGAAATATATTCTTTATTTAGATGCTCAAATGAGTGCTATGTCTGATCTATCATGAAAAGTAGATGCAGGTCTGTTCATGCTGTTAGATTTATTATTTTGCCAATCTTTTTTCTGCAAATGAAAATGGCAATGATGGCAAATCTTTCCTTTCAAAATTGTTACCAAAAAATGCTAAGTGCCACCTCTATTTTTCAGCTTGTCTGATGCTTTAGACATTCTTTGGTGCTGCTGGAATCAGTTCAAGTCACTGATATCTTTTTGTCCATCTTCATTCACTTGTGTACTAGTGTTACATATTTTTATTTTTCCATAAAGTGTTTTTTATAATGTGAATGGAAAATAGTACAGTTGTCTGCAGTTTGTGCAATTTATTAGCAAATGTGAGTGGATAACAGAGCAGAGGAAGAGTGTCGCTACCAGAAAACCAAAGAATGAAGATGTCTGAATCTTAAATATTCCAGGAGGAAAGTGAGTTTTTCACTCTAAAGAAGTTCTTATGAGGAAAACTGCAATATCCATGTTTGACGCATTTTAAAATTCACTGTTATTCCCATGTAATGCACTCTTTGTGATGAGTGCTGTACTGCCTGAATGCTTTCTGGTCAGTGCCCCTTCAAGACATGATGAATGTGTTAATAATGAGGACAGATTAATGGCCTCTTCTCACCTGCAAAGATGCTGACTTTAATGCATATATGAATTAACCTGGTTGTGAGTGATGGCTCTTAGCAAGATCTGTGTGAAATAATGCTTTTAACTTAGTAAGGCATTTTTGTTTTGGCTTTTCTTATGCTTTGCTCTTCTCCCCCTTCTTTACGATTCTGATGAGTTACAAACCATTGCTTTGCTCCTAACTTTGTTTCTGAGGGAATTTGAAAGCAGATGTTAAGTCAGGCTCTCTCTCTGTGTGTGGTGCCAGTAAGAAGGTTCATGTGGCCTCCCCCTCTGCTCATTTTCCTAGTGTAAGTGCTGGCCTGTACATTGTTCCTAGTTCATAAACACACCTGATCTTTGGATGAACCTGAGGCTCGCTTGATCCTTCTTCAAAGGAACAAGATAGGATCCAGGCTGAGGCTAGGTATTTTGACCCTAGCACTGTCAAACATCTGGGCTTGGAAACACAAACATCGTTTTTTGCGTATGACCCCAAGGCTGCTTCAAGAAAGAAAACAAAAGCCCTCGGATTCCTGCCTGCAGGTGCTTCGCTTTTCTGTTCTTCCACTCTGTAGAGATTAAACAGCCACAGAGATTTTGCGTTCAGTTGTCTAGAGCTGTAAATCACACAAAGATGAGCTATCGTTGCCTGCATTCTGTATAATAATAAACCCCCAGCAATTGCCATCAGAATTATTAGACCTGTGGAAAATGCAACCACGTGTCTCAAGAAGAGCTCACTCTTGGGAAGGGTGAAGCAGGTCTGCACACAAGGATTCGAACTCAGCTCCCCTCTGAACCCTGAGGGGAGAAATGCCTCAATTAGTGCATTTCCTAGCTGGCCTTTTACACAGGAGACCCTGGCACTCCTTGGTGGTTTACTTTCTCCATGAATCAGATGATGTCTGAATTGCACCCAAAACAAAAAAAAAAAAGCCCAAAACAACAGAGAGCCTTATAAGGTGTATGAATATTTAAAACAAAGTTCATGTTGAATATAACTGATATTGAGTGATTTGTTTTGCTTGTAATGACTGTTTTGTGAAAATCTTTCACTTGTTTTCCTCTAAGCATTCCTGCAAAAAAAAAAAAAAAAAGCTTTTTTTTCCTCAGGGGTTTAATTTTCAGGAAAAGAGAGTTAATACTCTCTTTAATATTTAGTTAATATTTAGTGTTTCTGTTAAGAGGAAAATTACATACGGTGACAGTGTTTGGTTGTAGGCGGGGGGGAGAAATCCAGGAAGTCAGTCACATAATTGTGCATTTAGCCAGTCTTTAACCAGGCATTTCTAGATAACCTATTGGTGAGACAGAAGAGAGACAATTTGTGCTGTCCCTAATACGGAGCATTGCAGACCCAGATTCAGACTAAAAATGTATTGTTGTCTTTGAGTTTCTTTAGGGAAGGTAATGGAGAATTTGTTCTCCCAAAGAAATTGGTCAAATTCATTTTCCAGTTTCATTATCATGATCTTATGAGTCAGAATTACAAGCATTAATGTGCAGAAAAAAATCATTTGGGTATTACTAGCTTGATAAAAAGAAGCAAACAAAAATCTGTAGAAGCAAAGCTGAGAGGTTCTGGCATCTCAAGAGCACACAAGAAATATATTACCTGAATGATAAAAACACTGCAACCAGTTCAGAACAAAAATTTGTTTAGTCTTTAACCTTAAAACCCTCCTACATTGCTTTCAAAAGACGATAGCTTTACTTATACATAAAAACAGCCCTCTGGTCATCTGACATGCTTCAGTGCTATGAAATGATAAAAGAAAAGGAAGGATACAAAATTCCCAGCTCAGAACTGGGTATTTTCAGATTCATATTTTAAAATTCTTCAGAGTGCTTTGAGTTTTGTACATATTTGAAAGTGGGGAACAAGATACTTGGAGACAAAATGGAAGACGTTCATGTAGTTATGCGCATACTTCCCAATATCCTTGAATTTTTAAGATGCTTTCCTTTTATGTAACTCTAAAATTGAATGCGGAATCTTGAGTTTCTTTTATAAGGCAAAAAGAAGAGTATTTCGGCTTTTCTTGCACTCTATATAGTTTTAATTGTTTTAAGAAACATTCTGATTTAGTGTGTAATTGTACAATGTAGATGATCTATTCTCTTCAATTTCTTATCACAAAGTAATCCTAATCTTCACTGTACTGCAAATCAAATGGCAAAGTACTGAATTGAGAGTTAGCAGAGAGAGTTAAATATAAAATTTCTCTTCACTGTGATCAAAGCTTCATCCTTGACTGAAATCCACAGTTTGAAGAGGAAACAGTATCGTTAAGACTGCCTGTTGTATTGCACCTGTTTTTCCTGGGATTCCTCTATACTCAGTGGAGAGAGAAGCTTGTCTCGGGAGGAAGTTGGAGCAAAAACTGATTTCAAGTGCATTTCTCCTTGGAGGATTCTGAAGGAGGGTCCCTTTGAATTTAGGAAGTTGAGAGAGGCTGGAATTCACCTTTGTGGTCTTAAAATGCCATGTTGATCAAAGACTGTATGCAAATATGGCTGTACAAGCCTTTTACATCTCTTACTAGCGTAACAGATTGTAAAGCTTACGGGGCTGGACTACTGGAATCTTTTTCTTATGCAGATCCTTAATGAACAGTTACGTTTACCTGCTTAGCAGCTAATACATGCATGCGTGCTGCTTTGGAGGGTTCTCACTTTTCTACTGTTGATATTGGTAAGTTTGCATTTTCTTAAACAGACAAACAAGCAAACAACAACAATAACAAAATTGCCAAGTAGTTTAATGTCTGTGCAATCTCAGACTCAGGGGCTCCTGAGAGTAAGAAGAATGTCAGAGTGAGCTTTGCCAAGGGTTATGGTGCCAGGGCAGAATAAACTGCAAATATTTTGTTAATGGTAGTTGCATCTGGAAGAGACATGCGGTCATTAAAGCAACATAAAAGCTGAAGTGCATTGACAGACTTTGACTTTCCATGATGCAACTTTGGGGTTGTCACGTGCAAGTTTGTAGTTGAGGCTGAGAGTCTTTTTAGAAAGAATCTGCATTTAGCATGTGGCTGACTGAAATATTCGGGGGAGCTGGCACGTCCTGTAGAATAAAACTTGCAAAGTCGCTTTCTGAAATCCCATTTGCTTAGGTGCAAATGGTGACAGACACTAAAGAAGGAGGCTAATGAGGCTCTCCACATTTTTTTTTTTTTTTTAATTAAAGAAGTGTGTGTATCTTTATATGAGATCTGGCAGTATATTATGTTTCTGTTCATTACAGTTGAAAATCAAAGTTAAGTGTCTCTAACCATTTGTGACTGTGGTTGTAACTTCTTTGAAGCGTTTCATATCAGTACCAAGCTTTCCTCTTCCCATACCACTGGTTTCAAACTAAGAGGCATTCTCCTATTCTTTTCCATTAAATTAAAGGTTTTGTTCTTTTTGGAAAGCACACCCTCTTCAACATTTAAATATTCAGTTTAGTAATGTTAAGTATCTTGCTACTTTTATCCCTATGTTTGCAGTACCTTGCTCAATTTAATGAGAAGTGATTTAACTGACAACTGCTATGAAGTCATAGATAAAGTACAGAGTTCTTTCAGATTAACCCTGAGAAGTGTGCTTAGCAACTGCGTATCCATTTGGCCTACACATTGTTAGAGTGTACCCCTGCAATTTGTGGAGGACTCGATTGAGGAATGGTACTGATTTCAGAGCAGATCCTGTTCTGCGTGCAAACACACGTCTGGTGTCTCTATGGGTGTGAAGCTGTGGGTGAAAGGTACAGCCTGCTCTCTTTTTGAACAAATTTATAAAAGATTACAAAGCAACACCTGACACTGTTTTCTTCTCCTCAAAGCGTGTTACTTTATCCTCCATCTGGCTGACAGAGATTAAGGGAACGGGCTTATTTAAAGGTTGATGCAGGAAAGCATACTTTAGTGGCTGTTTTCTGAGTCAGATGCTGACCATATGTAGCAGACAGAGGCCAGATCAAAGCCAACCTCTCCGACACTAGAGTGTGGTTTTCACCACAAGGAGGAGAGTTTCAGTTTGCAGGAGAATTGCAGTGGACTTGGTGTGGACGGAACTCGGCTTTGGTTTGGTTTGAACCATATTTTCACTTATTCTAGGTAGTTTTGGATGAACATGCTTCTTGATAGGATACTTCTCTACAGTCCAAAAACGGACTGTAGAGAAGCAATGAAGGAAATGCCATATAAATCCACTAGGTTAAGGTGGCATTAACCCACACATATGTTCGTGTAACTCCACTGATATGTTACTAATATCTCTCTCCTTTCATAGCTCTAGTTGTCATCTGAGATTCAGGCTGTTTTATTTGAAATTCCCCAGAATCCTGGGCAGGGAGGAGAATCCACTATTTTGATACTGCCTGCCCGTTCTTTTGATGCTGCCTGCATTTTTCTCACTGTAATGCCACTTTATATTTGATGCCAAAGAATAGAATTTGCATGTATGTGTGTTGGCTCCCCCCACCTTTTTTTTTGTGACACCATATGTCATCGACTGAATACTTCTTTAGCTGCAGAGCTTCTAGAAGCAAAAATTCTGAAGTGAGTCGTCATTCATTCCCTGTAATGGCATTTTTCTGTTAAGTGCTACCGCTGCGTGTTTTTCTCCACACAAACTTAATGCAGGCCAAAGGCCATTGCTTGGCTTTTCATTGTTTGATCTCGTATGTTAGAACTAGGTAATATTTTAGTCTCTATATTGTTTGAAATATGAAATATTCCATATTTAACAATATGGAAACTGACTCAGTGTTTGAACACTCTCTTAGTTATCAAAACAAACAAACAAAAACAATAATAAACTGCTTGGGTTGCAGCAAATTTCAGTGCCAAAGAGTTAAAGGAAGATGAAGATTACCCCAGGGCTTCAAGCAAATAGTGGATATTTGTGGACTGAGACTGAAGTGGGAACAGTATCAGTCTGTGTCGAGTGATGCAGAGATGCCTTTCAAGTCCTGTGGAGAAAGAGCAACTCCTTAGAAACTCCAAATCTGGAGAACCTTGAATGCCCATGACTGGTTATAAAGTACAGTATTTTCAGTTAAACTACTGCAGGATACCCTAAAAACTTATTTCTTACACATTTTTAGTATTTAAATTTTAAGAACGATATGAAAAAGTGAACAAATAAATATCTTATTGACAGTGTACGTCCTACTTTAGCATTTGAGGCCCATTTAATAGGTATTCAAAACACTAGTTCATCTAGTGCAATTTGAATAATATGGATACACATTTTGGCTGAATAACAGATTCTCCTAGGAGTTCTTTGGCATCATGCTAATTTGGGAGCTTCTGACCCCAATAGTAACCATGTTTCTCAGATTGCATCACTCAGTAGCAAGAGACTGCTTGAACTTCCAGGTACAGTGATGCAGATTTGCTCTTCTGTGACAGTGGCTGTTAATAAAGCTGAATTTTGACTTGATCCATATTGGTCTAGCTATGCGGAAAGTATGCAGAGACTGTTTCTCGTCTTCGTACCTGTCTATAGATTCCACTGGACTAGAGACTGTTTTATAATGCTCAGATTTTTGGTGTTTTAGAGTATTCCTGAAAATTAATTTTTGTGGGTTAATATATAATTTTTAATTTATATTTTTTTCATATTAGAATGTTGCTTTTTTTTTTTTTTTTGCAAAGTGGGTAGCACTATTATGTTTAGACCTATGCTACACACCTCCAACTCCTTTTCAGCCCTGTTCAGCTTGACGCAAGCAGTTGCAGCTGAGAATATGGTCAGTTGTATAAGCTATTTTGGTCCTTTAGCTTTGATTTGTACCTGCTAAATATATGGCTGTAGCCTGGAACAGTCAACCTGTGAGATAAGAAGCAGGAGTTAAATGATCAAATTATATTCCTGCTTATACTCACTTTCCTTTCAAAGAAAAATATTGAAAATTGAAGATGTCAGGATTTTGCTCAGTCTCTGTGTTGATGCCAGTATCTGACTTAAAGTTTGAACACACAAAGAGAGTTTCAGTGTGGAATCTGCCTGCTTCATTTATCTGCAGACTGTCTTGAAGGTCTGATCTCGAAGGCCACCTTTTCCATAACTTTTTGCATTTCTGTTGTGCTATAGACTGAATAATGTAGCCAGTATCTAGTTAATAGGCTTAGGCAATGCTAAATTGTAAAGAAATGAGTGATCATTAAGTATTGTGGGAGAACATTTTCTTATCTCTATTATGTTATTATAAATATAAATATTGAAATAGCAATAGCAAATTAGAGATTACAACTTGGTACAGAAAGTGAGGAAATGAGGGCAACTGTATTCTTAAAATAAGATGTAGTAGGCACACTCTGATGTTTTTATCAGGATCTTAAACTGTATACTTTTAGAAATCGCATCTAATAGGTATTTTTCTAAGGTGTTCTGTTTGTACTCATGTATCAGTGGTTTACTGTGACTTGGGGCCTACCTTGTCAGATTTGGACAAGTGCTTCTGTGTTCTTATGCACTTGGAAAGATTTGTAGGTGCTTCACTGTCTGTTCTGGGTTTCTACACATGGTTTGCCTATAGAATTCTTTTTCTTTTTTTTCTTACTAACTCATAACACTGATATTTTCTTGTTTAAGTCTTGCTTCTCAACTGAAAAAACAAGCCTTCCAAAGAATGCTTTCACTTTTGTTCTCATTATATCTGAATAGACATGTCTATTATTAATAGACATACTATGTGACAGCAGTTAATCGATCAGTTTCATTTGAGCAATAGGGGATTTTAGCCTTGGGGATTCTGTTTTATTTCTTTGCCATATGCAAGGGCTTCATTTGAGTTAGTGGGGAGTCATAATGAAACAAGATTTTTAAGAATGAAAACTAAATAAATCCTTTTTAAGGTATATATTTAGACCTCTTCATTATGCTATGTAGAACTGAAGAGTTGTCATTCCTCTCACGCAGACTCTATCCGCACCAAAATCCTGTTCCCAGGCCTAGATGAAGGTATAAGCAGGAGAAAGCTCTTCTGATGGGAAATCTCCAGAAAATTAATATGTCATTTGTCAACCAGGATTCCAAAATCCCTCTCTGCTGGAAAGCAGCTCTGTGGAGAGGGATTTGGGAGTCCTGGTTGACAACAAGTTAACCCATGGGTCAGCAGTGTGCCCTTATGGCCAAGAAGGCCAATGGGATCCTGGCTGCATGAGCAGGAGCGTTGCCAGCAGGTCGAGGGAGGGGATCCTGCCCCTCTGCTCAGCTCTGGTGAGGCCGCTCCTGGAGTACTGGGGGCAGCTCTGCGCTCCCCCGGACAAGAGGGACGTGGAGCTTCTAGAGAGGGTCCAGCGCAGGGCCAGAAAAGTGTTTAAGGGATTGGAGCATTTGTCATATGAGGAAAGACTAAGCAAGCTGGGCCGGTTTAGCCTGGAGAAAACAAGGCTGAGAAGAGATTTGATCAACATGTTCAGGTACCTGAGGGGTGATTGTAGGGAGAATGATGGGGCCAGGTTCTTCTCCATGGTGGCTGGTGACAGGACGAGGGGTAATGGGTTCAAGTTGAAACACAGAAAGTTCCACCCGAATGTGAGGAAGAACTTCTTTCCTGTGAGGGCGACAGGGCCCTGGCACAGGCTGCCCAGAGAGGCTGTGGAGTCTCCTTCTCTGGAGACCTTCCTGGATGCCACGCTGTGCCCCGTGCTCTAGGTGTCCCTGCTGGGGCAGGGGGGCTTGGACCTCTAGGTGATCTGTAGAGGCCCCTTCCAACCCCAACCATTCTGGGATTCTGCAGTAGATGGCGCTCAAGAGTACGCCGCACTGTCCGCCTAAAGCTGTATCCGCACGCGTCGTCGTCTCCGTAGCCTTTTCCAGGTCTGCTAATTCAATCCTGAAAGTTATCATAAGGACTGTTAAAAGAAACATGAGGCATTTGCTCACTTGTGGGAGTTGTTACTGCACACGATGAGCTTTTGGTGGACCTAGAGCTTCGACCCCCTATTTACAATTCCTGTTACTGTAGATGTGTGCTAGCATTGCACAGCTGCAAGTCTAGAGTAACACATACTTCAGAGGATTTATGTGAAAGAGTTTATGGATGCCCTGCTTCACATTAATTTCTAGCATACATCTGCAGTCAAGAACCTCAAAAATATTGTTCGTGGTCATCAGTGGATTTCTGGTGGCATTAACCAAATTCTACTGAATAGCACTGAGTAGTTCTGTAAAATAACCTCATTTACTACAGAATAGATGGGATTTTAAAACTCCAGGACTTTTATATGGCTAAAAATCCAGAAAGTGCCGAACTCTTTCTGAATTAGGCTGGTTTATCGACTTCTCTATGTGGTTTGAAACCCTGCCTTTCTGTCCTTCAAACTGCTTTTCAGTGTGTGGATCCATCAGTGTGGATTTGAGTCTGTCACTGCCCCATGTCTTGATGGAGCATTTAAAAATGAGGTTAGTGTGGTGTGTATGTGAGGAAGAAGAGGAAGAATGGCAGTAGGTTAGGGGAAGGTTTCTCAGGTTCCAGTTCTTGCCTCAATCTGAATACTAGCTAAGGGAGGGGGAGACAGAGAGAGAGAGAGAGAGAGAGTAAAAAGTCCGCTCAAAATAAATGCTAGTGATATGGTGAATGATAACACAGTGGGATACACATGCCAGCCGATTGCTGTCCCTCTGTGCTTCAGTGCAGGTACAAAATGTGCCCACAGCTGAGCTGGTGACTGGGTCGTTAAAGCTCTCAGTTACTAGTGACTCAGATAGTCGATGGCTCATGTAGTAATGTAATACTTCTTTCTTTTTTTGTTGTCTTCTCTGTAAAAGCTGCTGTCTATATAAATATATATGTAAAATATATGTATATATATATATAGTGTGTATATATATTTATATATATATGTAAAAACTGTTTTCTATATAAAAATGAGCCTTATGTGGAACTGCGCCAAAAGGTATTAAGTGTAGGGAAAACCTCCTTATTTCTAAGTAAAGACCAGCCAAATAATGTGTTATGGTAATGTTTTATCATTTAATTGGTATTTCTTGGCCTCTCAATCCTGAGGTAGCAAACTGAGAGAAAGACCAGAACAGTTACATACCCATCAAACCATGCAGATGTTAGATATCACAAACCATAAAGAGGTTTTAAACTTCCTATCAGCCACTTTTTTTTTTCTCTGCTCCTGATAATGCCATCCATCTTTCTTAGCCATGCATGCAATTTCTCTCCCTGTCAGTATATTCATCCATCTAATTTGGGGAACTGGATCAAGGCCGCGATGCTTGGTTGAGAATGTGCAGCAGGGAAACTAGAGTTGGTGAACATACTGGAACCAAAGTCTCTTGAGGCTGTCCACCCTGTGCAACCTTGTTCTGAGACTTGCTGATGTTGTATGATGTCTTGGGTGGTTTGTCTTCCATCAAAATGCTCATTCTAGAGAGCTTGTGGAAATCAAGTGTGTTGTAGAAGCAGATTAAGAAATGAAATTTCTTGAAATGTGTGTTAGAGCAGAGGCATTCACAAGAACCATTCATGTACAAAAGGGTACGAAAGTCAGAAGAGACTTTCTGCTGGTTTTGGTGAGACCAAAATCATAACAGCACATTACTGAAGTAAGATCAAAATCACAAGAGATACAAGTGGGAAAACAATCCTTAAACATATTCGCCTATTAACCAGTTACTGCTTACAGACTGTAGGTGGAGAGCTCCTGGGGATCAGTAACACCTTTGTATTTTCAGTGTGTATGAAGATAGAAGATGTATTGATACCTTTGCACTGCTTAAAATGCAGGCTGCAGAGCTAGCATCACTTGGCTTTGACATCTTTCTTAATAACTATATGTTGTGTAATGACCATATGTGGTAATGTTGGCGTTTGTGAGAAGAGAGGAAAAAAAAAGAAAAGGCTGTAGGGAGCACCTTTCAGCCTGTCCATCATTCTTGGCAACCAGGCCCACCTGTGAATCCTCAAGCTGTAGGCTTAGCTTACATTTATTTTCAGTTGAAAATGTAAGTCAGCACTCTTAACAGCTCCCTTAAATAACCTGTATTTAATGACACTGATTATGTGACACTGATTATTTAATGACACTGATTAAAGGGCATCTTTAAAAAGAATTCAAAATTCTTCACAATTTATCGGCCATCAGTAAATGAAAGCAAAAAAAATCAGTGGGCAGTGCCCCATTTTCATCTTACCTGTATAGGAGGTAGCAACCTATTTCTTTTGTACTCTGTTTTTATTACCTTTGCTAGCAGAATGTTGTGGTGTGATTTGAAATGGTCCATCCCAGCTGGTAACTTGTTTGGAGTATCAACATTTATAAGAAAGATGATGAAATTTATTTATTTTTTATTTATATTAAAAGAACATTGCTGAAGTCACAAAAGAAGGTACTAAAATATTGGGAACTGTGGCTATCAAACTGCGGCTCTCCCTGTCTTCTCCCTGTTCCTCCCCGTGTGTTGGGTCATGTACTGCAACTGCCAGAGGCAGAGAGAACCGGGTCTGCCTGCCCCTAGGTTCTGAGCTGCGTTGTGGGAGTGCCATGCTGGGCAGGGATCTACAGCTTTTACTTGCTTGCCCTCAGAAACTGGTGAACAGTCGGAAGTGCAAACAGACCCTCTATGTCTCAATCCAAAGGAATACGTGGGGAATGCCCTGCCTGCCTGAAAAGCTTGGTGTAAGCACATAAAAAATGTGCAAATAAAAGATTAATATGATGAGCGAGTTCTACACTTTTACAGGGAGTCGAGAGAATTGCCTCAGTGCAGCTACTTGACAACTAATTACAAAATGCAAAATAACCACAGAAAATGCAAAAACCTCTTACCTCTTTCTCATAATGGTTAGGAAAACAATTTACACAAAATCAGTGCCTGATTCTCCTCTTCAGTATGTCACCTTCCCACGCAGATAGCTCTGCTAACTTTACTGGATGTACTCCTGGTTTGGAGCTGTGAAACTATGAAAGGAAGGAGGTCCTCAGATTGTAAACATAAATACCTGTAACTGAGACTTTCTTGTAGTTTGGGTACACGCAGCTGCTGGTGACGTTAGGCATTTGGATTCACTTCTAGCTAAAAGTAAGAGCTATGTATCACTTGGTATTTTTTTTATCCTCCCCATGACTTTCAGGATGAATTTATAGTTTAATCAAACTACTAGAAGATTAATACAAAATATTTGGAGAGGTCAAACTTTCAAATGAGTTTCCTTTCATGAGTCATCATACACTGCCTTGTCAGTGCCTAGTCAATGAACTTTATTTAGTAAGCTGTTGTAGGTAGTTAAAGCGTGATGGCATTCTCATTTTCCACTTCTTTACACTCTTGCTTAATACATACTAATTTTGAAGGGTTGAAGCATGGTATAAATAATCATAGTCTGTAAGGAACAGTCTTCCTTCCCAGTTCAAAAATAAGGTTCAGTTCTTAAAAATAAGAATGTAAATAAAAACCGTTACAAGACTGTCAAACATTTCTGCGGAAGAATAACACCAAAACTCTTCTGTTTGCTAATCCAAGAAACCATCGTGCCTCATTCCTCCAAGGCATAGATGCTGGGAAGAAGCGGGAGGGAGCTTTTTCCGTGCTTTGTCATCCGGCAGGGCTATGAAGTCACAAGTATAACGTTTTTTATAAGTTTATATATATATCTATTTATTATTCTCTTGGGCATGAGCCGCACAGAAACACATGGAAAAATTTTATTGTCCTCAAGTACAAAGGATTTTGGGTTTAAAAATGCAGCTGTTTATGCAGATCTGCTTACAGGCATCATTTGGAATTCCATTTTGTTGTCTGAGATGACAAAGTAACAGGATTTCTCATAAAGGTGGGAAATACATTACTCTGTCATGAAGATGTTACTCAATAGAATTTCTTCCTGGTATTTAGTACATGGATAAATGTTATAGTTTTACCATCTGCAACTTTTATAGCAATGTCCAACAGATTTGTGAGGTCAAATAATCCCTTGTTTTATTTGCACACCTGGATTACTTGTAGTTTTCTTTCTCTGACTGAAAATATCATTGTGCTCAGTATTGTCTGGTCACATTATAAACACAGTCCAGAGGTTAGAGACTGAATGACTAGCAACAAGATGGCATTACATTTATGAGAATGTCAGTTCTCTTTCTCTTTCTTCCTAATTTCTTGGAAAGGGTTTTGGGCTGTCATCTTTCCTTCACGGAAAGGAGAGGGCTTTTCTTATGAATCTCTCATCCTGTATCATGGCCTCCAGCAACCCCTGGGTGATAATGGTGATAACCTTGCTTGAGGCAGGTTTTGTATCTGTGAATCTGTTTGTCTCGTGATAATACCTGTAGGCAGGGACTAGACAGGCTTTTAATGTATCATTATTTAGAAGAATTGCATTTATAAGAAAAAAGATTTTGGCATTGTTTCTGAGATGTGTAATACCTATGTGTAATGGCCAATATCAGTAACTGGACTGAAAGAATGATTTTTTTTTGTGAGATAATGGGTATTTGAACTTATGACCAGGAACTGTAGAGAAAATGTATGTCATGGATTGCTTAAAAACTGATAATTGAAGGAACAGGTCAACTATGTACAAAGACTTGAGCAGGGAGGTGTTTTGCAAGACTTCCAAAAGATAGCACCAGCACCAGCTTAAGCTTTAAACTTTTGTCCTATCCAGGTCAGATAGGACAATAAGAGACGGCATGAAGGGTGAAAATCCAACTGCAAACTTGGAGCTTTGCAGGTTCACTAGGTGATTCTTACATTCTTTACCTCTATACTTCTTGACTATATGTCGCATCTTTCATACCAGCGGTATCCTGAAAAAGAAGCTGTGCCTACGGGACATGACTGAAACCATCCAAACAACAAACCAAAACACCTCCCATCTTTTCAACCTAACACAGATCCTATGAAGCGAGAAAGCAAAACTGAAAAAGAGACTCCAAGAATTGAGGTAGAATAATACATCTAGGGTGCCAAGAATTAGAGAGAGACAGAGAAAAAGGTATCTGAAACCTAGAGTAATTTTGAGAAAAAAAGGTCAGGTACAAGAAGAAAGAAGGAAAAGAAGAGAGAGATGAAGCTTTGAAGACTGGATTAATTCTTGATAATTCAAAATTTAACTCTTTTTTTCTGTTTACATCCTTTTAATTGATCCAAATTTAAAAGGAAAGTATATAATTATATATTATGTGACTATAATTCAAATAATGGTGATTAAAAATGGCCCATATAGTTCTATAAAGCTTTGCTTTGTATATGCATGTATTTTTAAAATTGAAAATTTACCCAGTCTTTTCTGACAACAGACAGAATTGTTGAAATGCTAGGTTTATGAATAGTTTTGATGAAGACTGCTGTTTGTCTTCAAGTTGTCCTTCTCTGCCTGGTGGATTTTTAATCCCTGATGATTTTTAATGAATCAGTTTAGTTCCCAGAATTGTTGGGAGTGTAGCACAATCATTTGTGTGACCTTAACCAGCTAGAATCCAGATGGTGAAATCCTTTTTCCTGGGAGCAAAGATCTCACTGATTCAATTGCGCCCACTGGGTTTCTCAGGTGGTACTGGTAGCTTCAAAAGTAAATTTAGATACCTGTTACCTCAATCAGCTGTAATTTAATATATCATTAGTACAGAGAAAAACAAATAAAAGTTGTCTGATAAGCAATTTATGCGTATGCCTATAAAAATTATTTCATTTGGGTATTTTCCTAATTTAATGCTAATTATATTTATTGATGCAATAAATTATATAATTATAATCCTAATTAGAATTTTGATGGCATCCACTGTTGATTTGCCAATTTAGGAATAACTTGCCTGTAATTTTGCATACCCAGCATAATTCTAAAAAGTTAGGAGCTTATGAGGTCAAATGTACATGCTTAGTAGCTAAACACTAAAATAGATTTCAAATGTAGCATATTCCTAATTTTACTGAAATCATATAGTTCAGTTTTACTGATATAAGCATGTCAGTGTAGTTCTTTAACACTGTTACTGACAAACACGCAGTAGTTGACTGAGCTTTTCAAAGTTTTTTTGCTTGTCAAAGTCTGTGTCTAAAGTCTGTGTCTAGCGTTGGTGGGGTGGGCAAGGAGTCTAAGGGGTCTGCTTTCTAGTGGGTTATTCATGTCTGTATGGCCTCTTACAAACTGTGCTGCAGGAATACACAAGAATGAAAATAAAGCAAATAGTCTAAAAAAATCAGGATTTTTGCATAATCTGTAGATTTATTATTCACTGCTGTCTTTTAGATAGTTTAGAGAGTTTGTCAGTTGGAAGATGTGAGAAATTTCCTCAGCCATTGCTAAGCTGGAAATAAAGTTAACTGAAGCTAGTATGCAGTTTGAAAAGCATCTTCCAAAATAATCCAAAAATAGAAAGAAATCTGCAATTTTGGAAAGTCTGAATATGTAAGGATAATACTTTCTCACCCAAACACACACATACATCTGTGTAAAAAAGGCAGAAAGCATCTTGTCCAAGCTCTGTTCATCTGTTAACTTCTTGTGTTGGCATTTAGTGCATCTTACATTAAAGACTTGTAGTCTTTTAAATACTTGTAATGAAGAAAATTTTTCACATAGCTTGAAAAAAATATTTTAAAACATCTGAGCTTTTGTAGTTTGGCCACAGTGGGCAAAAAACTCTGAAACTGTTGCTTTTGCAGATACAAGTGTCTGTGCTGAACTGCTGGGTATATGCAGTGTATATATAGGGCGACAGTGAACACTGTGAAACTGTGGGCCAGCTGCCAAGCTTCAGGCTCTCCTTCAAATATTCCTTCCATTGAACGTGTTTAGAAACCTTTCCGTAAAGAGTCTGATGATGGACAACTCAACTGAATGCAACCCAAGTAAACAGCATTTACAAATGAAATAAGGCAAACATCCTAATGCCACTGCCATTTTACTCATATACTAGTCAAGTCAAGTATGCAGACATAACATTTTCCCAGTTATGTGACTTCTGACTTCTAAGATGGCCTCTGATGACATGAAAAATGCTTAGGGTAGTGATTAATATCTGTGGTGCTTGTAAGCAGCCTTGGTGTCTTAACCGTCCTCTGCTCCGAGAGAATTCGCATGGAGAGCTTCTCTCTCATGTGTCTTTGATCCAGCTGGTTGATTCCTTTGATCTGGTGTGAGGACAGTGAGTGAGTCAGGGCCACTGTTAGAAGGGAGAGGTCTGAAAATAAATTCCTCAGAAAAGAAGTTCTCTGTTGCTTCTTCAGAGCTCAGAGAACAAACTACTATCTCACTGGGGACGCCTGGATGAGAATGTACCCTGTGTTTCATAGAAAGAGAAAACAGAATTTATCCAGATAAGAAGAATAATGAAGGTTCTGATTGTGGAAACTGATGAATAAAGTGAATAACCTGGAAGGCGTGTGACTCCTGCAGAGAGTATGCAATATTGGATCCCACCACATAATCACAGGGCTGGCCGGAATGGACTGTGTCATTTTTATTTTGGGTCACATAGCCAGCACTGCGCATCAAACTCAAACATATCTCAAAGTAAAAGAACTATAATCTATTTGATTTTAGGCAATGTCTCAAGATGGCTACCATGGGAAGTATGATCGGAGCAGCACCTGCTAGAGCCTATTGTAGCAGCCGGTCGCTGCTCCTCAGTCTTAGTGACCATGCGTGGATTAACATACATTCCTGGTGCTTTACTGCAGTCCTGGCAACCGAATGGCTCTCACGTGCTTTTTGACTCAGGAAGATAAGCATATAAAGAACTGAAGTACAGTATTTCACAATTTATATCCAGACTACTTGATTATTGATGCCAAAATCAATTCCTGACTGTTTTTTTATTTCCTTTCTATTTCAAAATTTAGCAGGATATTAAAATAGAAGATAGCACAAAATGGCACACAAAATTACTAGACTAAAATCATCAAATAATGAGTGTAAGTGCCATTAGGTTGTTGTTTTAATTTGCAAATGTTGCAATGTATTATTATGACAATTATAGGAGATGGACAAGTCTGGATATGCAGAACTACATGGGCTGACTCAAGCAGGTGTGAATTCTCAAAATAGGTTTCAGGTAACTGAAGAAACCCCAAAACGCCCTAGGTTAACCATCTTGGATCAGAGGTCCTTTTTAAACACAGAACCAGAGAAATGTACATATTATCTAATATATTTGTGAACTGAGAAACTTGGAAAAAAATGTGGTATTTGAAACTCAAGGTGGAATTGTCTTTATGTACATCTACTTACAGAATAGATGGTTATGTTTCCATGAGGCATTTTATAGGTTAACATGTTAAAAGCCAAAGGATTTTTCATATTGTAATGGACATTCAGAGCATCCCCTGTAATGGTTCTGTTGAGCTGTTGTTGAACATTTTATATTAATATTTACTGAGACAAAGAGGCTTTGTACGCTAAGATCTTAGTTACTATAAATAAAACACACCAGCAGCTGGAAATATCTTAGCTGTATTCATATATATTCAGTCCATTTTAAAACCTCAGCCCCCCCAAACTGATGTAGTCTACACATTTGTTATATGCAGCTGCTAGCATATGAAGTAGTTCATTTTATTTTTGCATTATCACTGGTTAGCACTAATGCATGTGTTAACGTATCACTGTGATGGAAAAGCTTATTTGGCCTTCAGTGGGGAGAAGCTCTCTTAAGTGTGTCCATGAGGAGATGCTAACAAGCAAAATAGAATAATTGCTTTCTCGTTGTGGAGAGGGAAGTGCTACTAATGGAATTAGGGTATGTTGACTATGAAATAAGGGTGCTTTGGAAATAAATGGTTCTAGAAGGAGGTGCAGCTTTTTAGAATCAATTATATGACAGCCTAGTTTAGTGCGGGAAGGTTGGGATGCAAGCAGGCTTCCTTTTGCTGCAGCTGTCTGTTCAAGTAGGATAAGCTTCCTGCTGGCTCTCCAGTGTTCACGCTGGGTGTTAATACAGTTAGGATTTGATATAGAGATACTGACAGATGCAAAACTGGTTAGTGCCATTTTCCAGTCTTTGGTATGGAGAGTCCTGAATTAGAGTTGCTAAAGTTCCCATTTAGCATGGTACTTCCATTAAGAAAAAAAGGAAAAGAAGGAAAAGACAAGTATTTTAATGACAAAAAAAAAAGATGCTGTATCTGTACTTGTTTAATGGCAGCTTGTGAGCAATGATAGAGTTTGCAGAACAGCTTCTGTTCTCTGCGTAATGGTCTATGGTTCTGATTTGGGTTCTGAGTAGAATGAACATTAGAAAAGGATAGTCTTTGTAGCTACATTGAGAGCATGACCACAGACTTTGTAGGCTGACTACCAAGAACAAATGTGTTCATGAAAATGAACTGCTGTCAAAAATCAGTGGATTAAGATCACAACTAAGTAGTCTTGTAAAAATTCACTGGTATGTGTGGGAAATGTGCAGCGAGTCAGATATGTGCAATGAGACATTATGTGAAGACAAGATCAGTCAGAATGTTATCATCATAGAGGATCACAGAATCACAGACTGGTTGAGGTTGGAAGGGGCCTCTAGAGATCATCTAGTCCAACCCCCCTGCTCCAGCAGGGACACCAAGAGCACGGCGCACAGGGTGGCATCCAGGTGGGTTTGGAAGATCTCCAGAGAAGGAGACTCCACAGCCTCTCTGGGCAGCCTGTTCCAGGGCTCTGGCACCCTCACAGAAAGAAGTTCTTCCTCATGAAGATGTCCTTAGGATGCTAAGGACATCTCAGGTTTATAATCAGATAACATTTTACTTTCTTAGTCACAGGTAGAAATGTCAGAGAGAACACATATGTTACAATAATAGTCTCTAATGATCTTCTCATCCTCTGCTTCAGGCTACTGTAGTACTGAATACCTTCCAGGAAAACCTCTGGGGCTTCTTTGCTTATTTACTTTAATGTGAGTTCTGTTCTGTTACACAGATGACTTCTTTGTATTGCAAACATAATATCTTATTTTACTAATTTGAAAAACCAGGAAGGGAAATATTCTTTTGTAATTAAACATAATAATGCATCGGTATCCAAGGTCACTTCCTTCCAATGGGAAACAGTTTTGCCCTAACCTCTCTATTTTTCTGCAAGCTGCGAAGTATTTTTCATTTAACACTGGTGGGAAGTTGTCTTGCACTGCTTTTGTCTTAGAACGACCACTTGAGATCTGTTGTGGCCACATACCAATCTTCGGTGTGCTAAAGCATTTAGATATGCAGTATATTGTATGTTGGTAAACTAAGTAGAAGTTTGGGGGCACGAATTACAGAAGTTGCTAATAAATTTGACTGCAAGTCTCGTTAGCTGTTTCCAAATTAGCTGTGATTTGAGAGAAGCTTCTTGGGAGGACAGTGGATCTTTCAAATAATAGATACAGGAAGTTTGCTTTCTGTTGTGATGCTTGAGTTGGTCCTTAAGCTTTGTGATTGAAGGTCCTCACTGTGATAGGGACCCTTTTTGATAGGGTCCTCACTGAGAAAACTCTTAATTGGGCAGTTGGGTTATATTGCAAAGGGAGATTGTTCAGAGGAAAATGTAAACTGGATTCCTTAGATTAGATACCTCCTATCCCTAGAAAAAAAAAATTAAGAATGGATGTCCCCGTTTCAAAAAAAAAGGTCTAGACCACTGAGGCTCATTGGCCAAAAAAAAGCATATGCATGAGCAAAAAGAAAAAGACAATAACAATTACTATCCAAAGTTCTTGATACATGAGCTGCAACTTTATTAAAAATTTCTCTCTATGTTTTGTGCCTCATTACATTAGTGCCTGTAGTCAATGGTGTAGGTTGTTCTGTGCACTGCTTACTGGAGCAAAGGAAGCGGAAAAGGCAGTTTGGGAAAAGGATACCAGTTTGATGGAAGTTGGAAAAGTCTTACTGTCTCTTCATTAGGTTTACTTTTGTGTCTGTGTGAGAAATAACTTGGAATTTCTTTGAAAGACTTGACAAAAGGAGGCAGAGTTAAATCCTCCAAAAAGAGCTATATGTAGTTGAGGAGCATAGTGAGTTTTAACAGAGTAACTTCAGAGGCTTGATAAGGAATTCATTAAATTTTTAAGTAGAGTTCAGTTACAATTTGCTATATTCTTGCAAATATAAATTACAAAAGGATTTCTTTGGTACATTTCTGTAAGCTGCTTCCATCTAACCAGCATAACAACACAGCCTTGGTGATTGTGCTCTGTTCGCAGCTGCAGACAAGAGAGGTGAACCAGAGCAAGATAAAATGGAAAGTGGAAAAATAAATAGTAAAATAGATACAAAAGCAGACTGAAATGATTCACTTTTTAATATTTTATTTTTCTTTGAGATTCACGTAAAGGACTTTCTGAGAAGCGCTTTCCGGGATTTCTTGTCCTTGCCTAGCAGCTGCCAAATATGTTTTGCTGCTTTACATGCATCTGAGTTGCCCCTTCTGTCTGAAAGCAGCATCCTTATAGCTCTTCTTTAACACAGATGCCATTTCCCAGGAGGAAGAAATAACAGAAATACATGGACACAAAATAATCATTGGCTTCTGGATTCCCAGCAACAATATGATTGGTCTCCTTTCCATTTGTTGTTCATTCTCATGTACCGAATTGTTGCTGTAGAAGATTACATCATACTTGAGGCAGAAGTGACTTTTTTTTCCTGCTCTGAAGTAACACTCTAGATAGTGCTGTGTAACAAGATGTGCTTCTCCTCATAGATAAGAATTAGGAAATGGAGATGGAGTGCCATTTGCAGGCATGAGATTAGAAGTATTAGTGAATTTCAAGATATACATGGAAAAACCACAGGCGTTTTTTTTTTAACAGAGAGCAGAACCCACAAGTCTTATACTAGTAGTTTGTATAATGATACCTTTATCACCCCTCCTTGCATCTAGCTGAGACCTAGACATAGCTAAAGACAGGAAAATGCTGTCTAATAACTGTGAGGTTCTTGTGGTGTGAAGTGTTCAGCAGTGAAATAGCTTAAAGGAAAGAAAGAAAAGTAGGTTCTCTAAATCTTGTTCAGAACTAGCATGTGTTCTGACTTGAAAAAGTTTTGTTAATCTCTCAGATTGAATCTGTAATATCTCAAACAAACAAACAAAATCATTAAAGAGATTAGAATGCCAGAGAGGCCTCCCTCCACAGATGCGTTACAGTACACGGGCTCTGCTGGCAGCTCCATGCTAGCATTCCTCGTGGATCTCAAGAAGGGTTAGTCTTCTCAAGAAGTGAGCTGCGGCCTTAAGTGCCTCGCCAGGGACGCTGGACCCACTCAGGTGGCTGTGGGCATGTTTCGGTCTGGCCTGAATCTGGTTTGTTCTTACACAGTAACTCCACCAAACTAAAGGTCATTTTGTTTGGGGCAGAAAATGTTTTCCCAGTAGAAATTTTCTCATGGAAGTCTTCAGTTTTGCAGTTACTGATTTTTCTCATTAAGAACAGAATTGCTAATTAACTCTAGAACTAAAACTAGCATATAGAACTCCAGTCTTGTAAATTTGCATTAAAAATGAGTGAATAAGTGAATTACCTAGCAAAAATGTTTACTTGACCAATAGCCCGAGTATAGGAGTTGCTAACTATTTTCTGTAGTGTGTTGAATATTCATATTATAGACTTTAAGCATATGGCCAAAATAAACCAAAGAGTATTAGTGTCCTGTGAATGTTATGAGTCAGAATTTGGGCTTTTTATTTGGCATCAACATTAAAAAGGCTATCTGTTGCTCCCTTTGTGAATATGTTTCAGTTGTCATTGCATGCGTGCATATAGCATGTTGACCTGAATCTGTTAGGAAATGTTTGTACCAGTGACTGCCAGCTTATAGTGAAGAACTCCACAAATTGCTTTTCAACACTATGGATGCCTCTTGCAGAGCACAACAATGAAATTACTGAATTTCTTTTGCTATTTAACAATTTTGAAATGCATAATTCATTTTATTTAAATGATACGGAGGCACTAATGCACTTTACTGAAAAAAGCATGCATATATAATGCTGTGTACATATTTCTTGTAATTACACCAGGGTTGAAGTGTGAGCATTATGCAAAATTTTGAGAAGGTAATGACAGGGCTTAGTGTTTTCTGCTTTCTATAGAATGAGATAATTGAGGGGAAGGAACAGCTTCTTGCATAGCTGGAGCTAATTCTGGTAAATTCATTATTATGCTGTCAGCGTGCAGCACACCTGGGAAGGTTAACCCGAATCTGCTGAACAATAAGGACAGCAAAAGTTCAGGCAAGGGGCTGGAAGCGGAGGCACTGGAACAAAATAGTCCAAACCGTACATAAATTTGTCTTGTTTGACTTGCATAAAGAAAATATTTAAAATCTGGGTTGATGAACATTCTATGCCTTTGTATTAACATGCTTAAAAAAGTAGCAGCTGTTCTGCTAGTTATCACGCTGTCGCACAAACACAGCATTATAATTTAATTTGTTGGACAAATAAAGCGCTTGGCGCTGGAACCACCATGTGTTTTAAGTCCTGTTAGGATTTGCTGTGTAAATATCAAGAGCTCCACAGTGGTTCTGTGAGGGCCCTGTGTAAAGTAAAATGCTAGGACTTAATCCATCATTCTCTTCTCTGCTTGTGTTCCACTGTGGCTTTCCCAGCCCCTTTCCTGTCTGCCTCTTGCTCCCTCCTCCTTTCTGCAGGAATCCTGGCTGAGCAGCCGAGAATTTCCAAGTGAAGATTCTGTTCCCAATTGTCCTTATTCATCCCAATGGAGATGGTTTCATTGGGCTGCAGGAAAAAGGAATTAGTACTGGTGGAGGGAGGAAGGTAGTGGGGAGCATTTGGGTGTGCGCAAGGGCCCACTGGCTGTGCAGTCTCGTGCCACCAGGCAAAGATAAGCCGGAGACAGGTACTGCCTGATGAGGTGGCCTTATGTCTGGAGAGGGCACTCCTGAAAGGTCAAGGCTCTCTGCAGCTCCACTGGCTTTCCTTTGCTATTTCAGCAGAGGAGCGTGCTTGCTCAGCTTCCCTGAGGTATGCCGCTTCTCTTGTGCATCCACAGACTTAGCACTGGAAGTATTTATACATTCATTTCATAAAGAAATGGGAAAACATCCCATGGAGCTTAGCTGGATGCAGACTAAATAAAATGTATGGATTGCCAGATATTGTTTTCTGATCTGTCCCATCTTCCCCCTACAGTGCTTTTTAGTATGTAAAGTTTGGGGAAAACAAACAAACAAAAAAAAAAAAAAAACATTGTAAGGATCAATTGGTAAAATAGTTTTGGAAACTGTCTGATAAGAAGGGCACTCATTATGTTATTTTGTTAAGCAGAACACAGAACAGTAGAATGTGAGTGAGTCTTAGATGGCTGATTGCTTACTGTGTGTAAACTCATGTATAGGTTTAAATTAGATGCTTAGGCCCTCATCAGTGTTTAAATCTAGATCCACTTTTACATATGTTATCCAAAAAAATACAAGACTTATGAGGAAAAAATCTTTCTGTTAGTGTTTTTAGTGTTTTGCTTTTTTGAATTAAATCAAATCTGATCGCTTCTCTCTATTTCTGTACTTGCTGAGCTGCTAAAATTTGCCATGCTGCCTTGCAGTGAGACCTGTGTGGGAGTACACCAACTTCTGGGCTTCAAGAGCAAGATTTCGAAAAGGTGGTTAGACACTGAAGGATGCAGATAGAATCATGGCCATAATAACTCACTGAAATGCAGGTAGACCTACCTGGCTCATAGTCTGGTATATGCAGTGAGGTTTCTGCTGTTTGAGTTGAAAGCAGGTGGACCTCCTTTATTTCTGTTTACTGTGGATACTACGATACACCCACTTGGGCTTTGAAAATTTTACCTCATCTAGACTCATCTGACATTAGGGGTAGGACACCTAGCACGTGGGTAGATCCCTTAGATTCTAGTTTACTTATTTACAAGCAATTAAAACGTTGAGCTGAGTTCAAGCTTCCTTGCTTATCATTGGGTCCCTCTGATACATGGGATAGGCATAACACAAGCAGAGGATAAGGAATGTGAGCAACCCAGTCTGAAGAGGCTGTGTGATGTATTCTGTCCTGGATGCTCAGGGGCAGCTTCACATACTTGAGAGCAATTAGTCTTGTTTATCTGGTGGCAGAAAGAAGACCCACCTGTCTACAGGAAGAACTACTTTAAAGAAAAGGTCCCTCTCCAAGAGATAAGAGGGCAGTTAGGGTGCCAATGAGTTGAAAAGTATGGCCTTTTTCTTTGTAGGGCATACTTACAGAACAGAGAGTAAAAATTCTAAGAAGTGTCTGCTAACGAGATCTGGTAATTAAATGTAAACACTTCTGACCTGTAGAAATTAACTGCACTGATTTCATTGCTGTGCTTGACCTTATGTTCAAATGCTAGCACCTAAGATACTGGAATTTTAGCTTTAATGAAGTGAAAAGGCTAATATAGCAGGATTTTACAACTCCATCAGCTGTTGTAGCTCTGACTTTGACCTTTCTACAAGAAAAATATGATCAGCTTGGTTAGATGGAAATCTCCTGAAGTATGGGGCTAATTTTTTGTGACTTTGGGTACTCTTTCTTTCACCTAACTCCAGACAACTTTTGTCTATGAACTAAATCTAAATTCCTCTTTGTAAATTTTGTTATTGCCTGCACTGGGACATGGGTATCTAGTTTTAATATTAACCAATAATTGTGCCATCAGGGCCTCAGTATATATGAGAAGAAATAATTCAACATCTGACAGTCTTCTCTTAAACTTCCTTTAGCGCTGAAAATGAAGATGAGTTACTGAAATGCAAAACTTCCTCTGAAATTATTTATTTCTGACAGAGGAGAGCAGGCCAGTAAGACAGTATTGCTGCAGAAATTTGCATCAGGCTGAACAAAATGTTCTCAAGATCAAGGCTGAAATGTAGTAGTTAGAAGTACAACGCCCTTGAAGGAGAATATATTGGCAAATATATTTCTGAGCATGTGACTGAGCAAATTGTAGTGAGTTTACATGTATTTTTAAACTTACATAGACAGAAAAATACTACCAGTGTTAGCTATATGAACTCAATTTATCAGACTGCATTTTGATGTGTATTTTGTGTTTTTAATCTGTTTAGAAAAAAAAGCCATCCATCCAATCTCAATTTCTTCTGCCACTGTAGCTACTCTTTACAAGAGGAAAAAAGGGAGCACCAACTCCAAAGAGTCACTGAAGACAGACAAAATAAAGCAACCAAAAGTGGCCCTTTGCTTTAGGAACAAAGTTGTATTGCAAATAGGAAATAGTACGAGTCGCAATAAGTAGCGCCTGTACTCCACTTCTTTGTGCTGAGGTCTTCTAAATTCTTACATTATTTTCTGGACTTGGAAAACCTGGAACAACTTTAGCACATTCTGCAAGTATCTCCCAACTAGACTGCAGGTGTCTCATGGTAGGCATTTCACTTTGTGAACCTCTTCCAGAGCTTTGGGTTTGCTCTAAGCAAGCTCTTTTCCAGGTCCATCCATCTTCGCAGGCTTTTTCATTTTGGAGAAGATCATTGATTCAGCTCTTTCCCAGCTTGCCTCCATGGCTCTCTCCCATCCCCTCTTCCCAATTTTGTGGTGTGCTCTTCCTTGAATGCCCAGCTCTGATGGACACTGACCTTCAGCACATATCTTATGTTTGTGTAAATTATTTGTCATGTATGATGGTCTGTTCATTTGTTGCTTTGAAGTAGTTCCATAAATGAAGAGGATTTATTTCCGGTAGTACATCTTGTTTCAAGTTACTTATGTGTTACTTAATGAATTAACCATGTCATATCTGCCTCAGGAATCACAGAGTGGTTGAGGGGTTGGAAGGGCCCTCTAGAGATCATCTAGTCCAACCCCCCTGCTCCAGCAGGGACACCCAGAGCACAGGGCACAAGGTCGCATCCAGGCCAGTTTTAGAAGATCTAGTTTGGTTTATACCCCAGCTCAGTTACTGTATCCGCAGTTAGTTTGTGGATATGGAATTTTATATTTATATCTGTGTGGAGTAAAGTATCTGGAAATTCATGTACTTGGGACTACTTGGAGTAAAGAAAGATTTATGTTGTATCCAAGCCTGTAGGAACAGGATTTGAACTATGATACGTCAAGTTACTTAAAAACCTGCTCTAAAGTTTAGCAAATCTTTTACAAAATGCATTTGTTTTTAATATAGCTAACTCTCACTAAGTATTTTTCAAAGTACCTGTTTCTTTTCAAATCTACCTTAGTTCAACTTGGCATTATGACAGAATTCATGAGAGCTGTGAATAGTTATGAATATTTAAATTTAAAATGGTTTCATGTAAATTTTGGTAAGATCATGAAATGAAAAGGAATGAAAAAGAAGCTAAAATTCCTACAGGAAATCTTAATGTGATTATCATAGTGTCAATTGAATGTATGGTCATTTGAACACTTGCCTCTTCTATAGTAGTAAAAGGAAAAGATAAAAAATGCTTGATCAGTATTGTGTGGAAGTACTGACAGGAAAAAAGCATTCTGTGAGCAAGACAGAAGCAATAAGAAAGTTGAATAGTTCTGAAGAGGAAAGAATATTGTGTTTAAAAGTTCTTTGCACTAAAAAATAACCCAGATTACTGAAAGATCTTATTTGTATCCCTGAGCAGCCTTACTCTTGGCCAGACTTCTTATTTGTGTGTGTTCTGGCCAATGTTCCCCATTCCCTTCCATTTGTAGTTTAGTTCTGATTTTAATGATTAATAAACACTTATGTCTACAAATAAATCATGTGAATAGATTGAAATATAAACTGAAAGATAGGCACTCATGAACTGTGCACACAAAATACCGATGTCACTTCATTCCAACTGAAGGTTTTTCCCCTGGCTATGTAAATTGTTTCTGCCTCATGGGTAGGCTTGATACTGAAGCTGGGCAATACACACATTAGTGCATGTGCTCTAGTGGAGCGGTGGGAGAATTTCAGCAAGTTCTCTGCTCTCAGTGTTCCATTAAATGAGAGGAAAACACAGAGTTCCTATTTACAACTTGCCTGGCAATCACCAAGGAGAATGAAGGAAAAAGAGGAGAAAAAAACCTCTTCTAAATCATCAGCTTGCTTTACTGAAGAAATGGTGGAATGTTTCAGTATGCTGGAAACAGTTTTGTGTGTCTGTCCCAGTTAACACTCAGCAGCTATTGTGCCAGGCAGGCCAGAATCAACATGCAGCAGCTATTCAGAAGTACCACACCACATGCTCTGAGCGATGGAAAACATGATACCTGGCAAAAGAGCTGATGAGTGATGGGGATGCTGAACAAAACGCCTATTGTGCACTGAGCCCTTACGGGCTCCCTCGTGTTCTGCAGGGAGTTCAAAAAACAGTATCTTCCCTCCCTTCATGCTACTATGTTCCCTCGCTGGCATGCGCCTCATGGAACCTTAATGGGGCATCCCCTGGTTCCCCTGCTTCCCACTGCCTGCTCAACAGCTCACATTTCCCTCTGTTGCCACCAGCAAATCAAGCCTCTCCCCGCCACCATATATGCATTGGCTTCTGTAGCCCTATGTAGCTCTCTGTAATTTTCTTCTTAAATTCTTTAAAAAGCAATTAAGTATTATTGTAAAGTACTCGAGGGATAATTTCTTTACAGTAACACTTGATGGTCTCTCCTGTCCCACTTGAAGGGCTCACAGTGCAACCTGATCCACAGCAAACAGCACCAGGCCTTGGTTGGCTTGTGAAGTGTTCGCAGAGTGTCTGAACGGATCATGTTAGTAGCTCACTGAGCCAAAGGAGCAGTGTTTCAGCTTAACTCTTGACATTACTCACAGCCTGAATTGCGCCTTACCTTCCCTGATTTCACACCAGCTCAGTTTCAGTGGAACGGTTCTTTCTTTGCCATGAGGCAGGTAAGAATGGAGGAAAGTTTCTCCCTTCTCCCATGCTCTTTGCTGGTTTTTGCTTTCTGAGAACTTGTCAGCAATTTAGCTGACATGCAGATAAGCATGTGTGTGACCTCAAAATGGAGAAATCTTTAATGTTTTGCTTTAATTTTCTGCTGTCTTTGTGTCCATGTGTTTTTTTAAAAAATACAGAATATATATATATTTTTTGTCTGGAGGCATTTATTTGTCAGTGTTGCTTTTATCCTATATCAACTCCTGCATGGTAAGTAAGGATGGCTTTTGCTGATGAACTTGTGGTACAGGACAACATGTTGCTTTGCAAACTGGATGAATACTATGACCTCCCAGTTGGGGCTAAAACAGGAACTGTTTTTAGAAAAAATCTCCTTCAGGTAACATTGTAGCAATTTCACTTATGTGCTTTTCATCGCACACATCCCCTCTCACTATCTCAATTCCCGTAAGTCTCTCAAGGACCAATATTGTTGTTATGGGAGAACTTTATTGGAAGATGCTCTGCAGAGATGATGCATTAGGTCCAAAGTGCCAAAAATTGATGCCAAGGCCAAGCTAAATACATCACACTCTTTAATGTCAGTTTATGAGCAAATTGGAAAGAATTATTCTTCAGAGAGTCATGTGAAAATAATTCCAGGCAGCAGATGCAAACTTGCAGAGGAGTGCCAATTTTTTTGTTTGCTTGCTCTTTACTTTTGGGAAGAGTCCTGGAGCAGTGAGGCTTCAACAGCAAATTCAGTCTCTGTGATGGCAGTTTTCTGGCCAAGGAGAGTACAAGGTTCTGTGCATCCTTGTCTTGGCTAGGCTTGATAACTAAGATATCAAGCTATCTTGATAAGCTTGATATCTTAGCTAAGATAAAAATTTCTACCAGGTTCAGGTACTAAGAAACTAAAAGAAAGATTAACATGTTTTTGTTTTCTTCTTCAGAACAAGTCAGCTCCCCTCATTTAAACATTAGGACTGTCACTTGACACTTCTGTGCAATTCAAGATTTCTTGCTTGATCATACTGTCTTGTCAAAAGAGTAGCAGTGAAGTAGGCAAGAAGAGAAAGGACAGGGAGGAAGAGGAATTTGATCAGCATTTTCATTCTTGACATGTTAATATATTTTTTTAGAAAAAGAAAAAATAATGTTTTAGCAAGCTTTCCTTGTGCTGTATCCTGCTCATGCAGACACAAAGCCAGTGGAAGTTGAGAGAGAGCTGGGAGATCCTGTAAATGAATGCAAGTAAAGGGCTGGGGAGTAAAAGGAGAAAGGGGTAAAGTGACAGTGATTGAACTTTTTTTTTAATGCAGTGTGCAGCTACACTGGTCAAACTGCACTTGTGGAAAGTCATTAAAAAATCACCTTTAAAAGCATGTTATACTATAGTTGTAGATTTTTTTTTGACAGTTTTCATATCTCATCATTTAGAAATTTCAGATTCTGACCATGACCTCTGGTCAACCTATTAAGATTTTCTTCATCCTAAGCACCTTCTCTCCATTTCTTTAACACCTGCTTGCAGCCCCTCAGCATACGTGTGCCAGTAGATTTGCTGCAAAGGCAGGAGGTGCAGCAGCAACACCAAGTCCAGGGGGAAGGACACAAAGGATCCTTTCCTCCCTGCTGAGAGAATGTTTCAGCACTCCAAACATTTGACTGCCTTTAGCAGAGAGTGTGTGAAAGCTGTGGATGCCTAGGAATCAGGCCTTAAAAGAGACCAATCTTGAACTCATTTATATTAAATTGCTCTTCTAATGAGTCAAGATCTAAGTGGATCCAAAAGAAAATAAACCAGGAGTTACTTAAGGATTATGCCAGTTACCATTAGTTTTTCGGCTATGTGTCAAAATAAGACTTTGGATTTTATTCTCTATCTTCTACTATTTATTATGTTTTGTCATCTTACTGACTTTCTGTGTATTCAGAGCAGGTACCATAAATGCTGCCAAAAAAAATGAAGCTGAAACTGATCCGCTGCTACTTTTGGTTCAACACTATTTAACAGTTTTACAGTCACTTATTTTTATCATTCATCTGTTAATGGTTGTTGGTTTTATGTTGTTGTATTTATAGACTAAATCTCCTGGTTTAAAAGCAAGTATGATTTTCTTTGACATTTATGTGCTATTAGAAATGAGATTTGTGACCAAAGCAAGCTGTTCCCATTAACCTTGCATGGTAAATAGCTTTTATGAAAAGACCAAAGATATGGTCATACTAAAGTGTGAAAGCTAAGTTCTATACAGAAATCTCCCTTTTGAAGACTGGAACTGGAAGATGTCTTACCTTTATTCAGTAATCACTAAAGTCATCCCACTGTACATTTTAATGGAGTAAAAATGAATCCACTTATATAAATAAGCAACAAAGTAGAGTCTCTTCAGGTAAACTTTTCAACACCAGGACGAAAAAGCTTGAAGAAGTAGAAATACTAGTTTAATTACACAGAATGTGATTAGGAGACCAGCAGGAACAAGCACTAGGATTAGCAGGAACATTTCTCAGTATGCTATCAAAGGTGAAATGTCTCCTCTGAAGGTTCTTACATAGCATAGAGCAATATGTTGATTTCACATATTAAATGGTTTTGCATTGACACATGCAAATAACCTTTTACAACACCTGTATTGCCTATAAGTACATATATTGAATACTAAGAATGTTTTGAGGGGTGTTGAATAAGAATGAAACAGCTGTTTCATACTTTGCATTGACTTATTAACCATGAGTGCTCAGAAGTCAGAGCATTTAATGTACTTGACTGTCTTCAGTGAATCCATGTGAATGACCCTGCTAAATAATTATTTGGCCTTCCATATAGCATTCAAATCTTTTTAATGTTGAGCAGGAGGTGGGTTTGTTTTAACAATTGTAATAATACGTGCACTAGTGTGTGCTACCAAGTCTACTGACTTGTAATACATAGAGCTCCCTTGTCATTTTAACTGCTTCAGTAGTTTAAATTGCATGACTAAATCAGTCAAGTGCATATTTTGAGGCATTGCTCTTCCCCTTCTTTGATTTGCTGGTTCATAGTTTCTTAATTTATAATAGACTGCAGCTTGTTGATGCAAGTTGGCATCTTTCGACTTGATTTACTTCATCTCTGTATAGCACAATTGTCGCCCTCAGCATGAGTGTGAGAGCGCTGTTTTGCGACAGAGAGAAAACGCTGCCAGCTTACAGTAAACCTCAGCGCTTGTCTTAGTCCAGGAGGAGCCCAAGAGGATGAATTATCTTAATGAAACTGAGTCTTAGAAACTTTACTGTAATTTATCAGTGTCTTCCAGAAACTGGAACTCTGATGTAGATGGCGAAAGCAAATAGCAAATGTGAGTGTGAGAAGAACATGTAGGAACTGAATAAGAGCCAGGGCTTTACTGATGATCATATGTGCCCCTTTGCTACTGTTTTCCAGCATAATTCTTGAAAAAACAACTTTCATTTTTTTCCCTCACTTTTCCATCAACTCTCATAATTTTCTAAAAAAGTTTAAATAGAACTTTTTGTTCATTGGCGTTGTGATTGTGTGGTGCATGTTACTTGTACGACGCAGTGACCAGAGGGAGGAATTAAGTCGGATTTAGTAGCCAAGGCAGGCTGAGTGCATCTCCTTAAGCATAAGTGGGGCCTAAAGTGAAGCCTTGTCTAAAGTTAAGCCAGACCAGAAGCTTAGGCTGGGCTTAAAGATAACTTAAATGTTTTCATGTTTTTCTGCAGATAATTAATTTACCTTTTTTTTAATTTGCCATTTGAGTAATTCATCAATTTAAGTGAAAGGAAATCTAAGAGGAATCATTGATTTGACAAATCTTTTGAAACAGACTTTTTTGAAGTAACATTTTCAGTGTGAACCAGCTCTAAACATAAGAAAGATTAAACTGAAAAATATTTGTGGACAAAGTGGACAAAGAGGACAAAAAGTCTCTCACCACTCAGCTTTGATTTCCTTCTAATCAAATAAACCAAATACTGGCACAGTGCTGAGTAAATGCCTGGGGCACATGGATGCTTTTGGGTCCATTTTCTGGGCTGTTACTTAGCCTTGTAACAGCTGAGTTGCCAGGACTGTGGCAACATCAAGGGAAAATCTGGTGGGTGTTTTTTTTTAATTTGGCGAATCTCTCTCTTTTCTTGGGACGACATTACTGTCCTCTGCAAGACTGCCGACAGCCATGTCCCTAATACTGGAGTTTCTAGATGCTATTAACTTCCTAGCTTTTTGGCATCTTTTGTGTGGAGGAAAAAAATACTTTTGATTCCAAGTGCTACGTGGAAGCGTATCACGGCATACACTCAGCTGCGAGTTCAAGCAATGTCTGTGGGCTTACATACTTGTTTTTCCTTCTGTCTGGATGACTAGCAAGAGGGTTGTAACTGCGAAGAAGGCTGCAGTCTAAGCTAGCTTAACACCTGGATGTTGTTCATGTTATTTGCTCAGTCCTTTAGAGACTCCAAAGCAAACCTAAACTTAAAAGATTGGAAAAGGAAGCTGAAATATTTGGCTTGCAAGTACCAAAGAGAAATGCAAGAAGCATTGAGGTGAAAGGGGCTTGAGGCCCAAAATGAGTGAATGCATGTCTGCAGAGAAGAGCAAAACTTAACTTGCTGTGGAGGGTTTGTGTGCTGCAGCACTGGGAAATCACGGGCAGCTTTCTGCAGCTCTGAAACCAGTAGGTGGTTTTTGTTTTGTTTTGTTTTGTTTTTGATTTGCCTTAGAGCCAATTTTTAGATCCTTAATAGGAACATAAGCTTGGATTTATGTGAAGCAGAAGTCAAAATACTGGTGAAAAGCGAGTGTTGAAGGACTGGATATGTCTAAAATGGCTGTTAACATCACGAGAATGTTTAAGGAACTACAGGAATTCCTACCAGGCATTTTCCCAGGAACTTTTTGTCCTACAGGTTTGTATTCTTCCTCTGTTGTCCTCTGGAGTTTTCCCAGTAATCGAAGTTTTGCATAAAAAAAGCAACACCAGTTGTTCAGAGCTTCTCAGCCAATTTATTCAGTGCCTTCCTATGCGAGTTACCCGGTTCTGCAAGTTCAGTGAAGTTGTGCTTTAACATGCAACCTGTTCACCAGTGGAGCAGAGAGATT
Source organism: Crypturellus undulatus (assembly GCA_013389825.1). Taxonomy (NCBI): domain Eukaryota; kingdom Metazoa; phylum Chordata; class Aves; order Tinamiformes; family Tinamidae; genus Crypturellus; species Crypturellus undulatus. The sequence goes on along the minus strand of VWPW01012073.1, from coordinate 163,231 downwards.
TCATTAGCACTGAAGTACTTCCTTTGTTCTTCTTATATAGTGATATTTGTTGATTACTATTACTTTTTTTCTTTTTTTTTCCTGTAAATGAAGATTGCCAACCTTGCAGTCTAACTTTTTGGCTAAACCATTGCTAGGATATGGTAAGTTTCTTGATTAGAAGCAAAATCCTTGTTGTGCTTAAGTTTATGCACTATATTTACTTCCCCTACCTTAGTAATTGTTATCCCTAGCAAAGGTTTTGTATATATATACCCATTGCCTTTCAAAAATATGTATATGTGTGTGTGTCTGTGTGTATATACACATACATACAAAGGCATTTTCTCTCTTATCATTTAAGTTGAATCAATTTATTGAATGCCCTTAGCTGTGTTACTGTTCCAAGTCAGGCTGAGCCTTCCTAGCTGCTCTGCTGTTAAATCATCCGAGATGCAAGCTCTGCACACACATTTACAGTCATGTTGTCATATGGAAAGTGCTGAGGGGACTAAGCTGAAAAACAGCTACAATAGGTAACTTTAGGAAAACAATGACTCTGCTTGAAATAATAGAGGGAAAACTGCTACATAATGCATAAATGCAAAGTGAACATAATGCGTAAATGAGAAACTTCATTTTCCTTCCAGAAAAGGTGCATCTTTCTTGTGAAACAAATCCGAGATAAGAAACAATTTCAATATTTAAGTTATCAGGTATCTTGCATCTGATCAAATTATCTCTCTCTTCCTATGGGTTAGATTCAAGCAATGTTTTGCCTTGGCATATAGGGCGGAAAAAAAAGGCAAGCAAGAAATTTTAGAGAAATTGTTTTTACATCTTGAAGATATTGTTGTATTGCCAAGACTGCCAATCTCAGGGAAAACTCATACTGCCTTCTAAAGGTAACAGCAGGAGGCTCCCCTTCCTCTACTCAAAAGCAAGTTTCTCCTTGAATGGAAGTTGAAGGCACTATCTGATCCTGTGGCTGCCAAGCAGTTCAGCTTCTTCATAGGGATTTTTAAGTCTCGTCAGCCTTCAGACTGTCTTGCACATTGGTTTAAACCTCATTTTCTTGCCCAGGGACGTGTGCTAGAGCTCGGATTTGTTGTGCTGTATTTATGAACAGTCAGGAGTCAGCTTTTTGCAGGGGTCTTTTGTACAAAGTGACAAATGACAGTGTTAGGGGGCCAGGTGCTTGGCCTAGCCCAGGTCCTGAGGGCTACAAGCCCACAGAGCTGCTTGGCCCCTCATGGGGCCAGTCCTGATTCCATCAGGACGCGCATGGCAAAGGCTTGTCTGTAGCTTAAGGATACAGGATAGGTCTAAGCCGTCGGATTCATGTGCTTCTGCAGGAAAGGCAAGCAAGCTCTAGGGGCCTCTACTTAGGAAGCACAGCAGAAAGTGACTGCAGATCTGTTAGCAATATCCTGAGCACTGTAATTCCCTTCTAACATACTCTGGAATCTGGGAGAGGATTTAGGCAGATAAGTGTGTTCTGCTTTGTTTGGCTTATGCGCAGAAGCGCTCTTGCTCAGGTTTCTGGTCATTATTTAAGGCTGCAGCAAGGTTTTTGGTGCAGATTTTTTATGCTGCTGTGGGTAGGTGGGGACTCCGAAGACCACTAAGGGCTTTCATTCTGGCTCGCCTGCCTTTACTTTCCTGAAAGCTTAAGTACATTTTGTTGAAAAGTTTTTCTCAATTTTCCATCTAAAGTTTCCTCTTTCTTCCCCTAAACTTTCCCCTCTCTTCTTTTTAAGGACTGGAGTTTCAGCTTTTGTGTTTTTGTTCTGTATTTAACTTGGGAGCAATCCTACTGCCCTGAGGTCCTTGGCCCTGGAGTGAGTGGCCTCTGAGTTCTAACATTTCCCTGCTTTTTCAGCAAAAAGGTGATAAAGCTCTGTCAGTGCATTGTGGTTTCCCCTCTTTTTGTAGAATGATTCAGTGATAAAGATATTTCATAATCAAACCAAACTTTGTAAAGCATGCATGCTAATAACAGCAAATGTCATTAAATAACTCTGTGTTTTTGTGCACAACTGCTGCTTTAGGTGGGGACCAGGAACAAAAGTTTCAAAGTGCTATGATTTGAAATCACTAGCAAAATAGTTTTCTAAACTTTGCTTCTTGAACAGTGACATCAAGAAACTTTGGTCTCTCTTATTAAATAGCAACAGCTTCTGTGTTTATTGATGTAGATCTATTTCTACCTAAATGAATTTCCAAAATCTTGACCTAACGTTTCAAGAAGATTAATGCTTTTATGACTATATTTCATTTCATTTTAATTCTCTTCCAAGAAAGGCAATGCAAATGTTGAGAGTGCCGCTGCGAGGACATTTATGATAGCTCCAGTGACAGCACCATGACTGGCAGGCTTTGGAGTGGCCTGCAAGGCTTTAAAAGAGAAAGAACCCCGATTCCTCTAAGTTCAAGAGACCTGGGTTGCAGGACCTGGGTTTGGGACTTCCACAAATGAACTCATTGTGTTGTTGTTTTTTTTTTTGGTTCATTCCTTGCAATCCTAATAACTTCAACTGGCAACTGAAATCAGTTAATTTTATGACTTTGGGATTGAAACTTACAAGTCCGAGCTCCAGACTTTGTTGGAGGCCTCTGGCGCGCTGGCCTGGCAGTGCTGGGGCAGGGGGTGGAGCGGCCGAGCTTTCTGAGCTTGGGATGTTAGTCTGTTCTTTCTGCAGCAGCTTGGGTGCAACGCCAGACCGATTGCTTTTCTAATAACCCGTGTCACTCATCAGACATAGCCTGAAGGCAAGAGAGAAATATTTGTCAAGTGACAAATATGAAACAGTCTTCTTGGGTGACTTCTTATTAGTTCTTCCTCCCATTTTCAGGAGCTTACTTTACTCTCAGGCTTTTATAAATTGCAGTTACATCTGCCAGACTCTCTGCTGTTGAAATGATTATCTAAGGCAGGACGTATTTGTAATGGCTCCAGTACAGCTGCAGCAGCGAAAGGCTTATTTGGTTACACGTTGTTAGGTTTACTTGATGGCTGAAGTAGGAGGAACTGATAGATCAGCTGTGCTGATCAGCCATGCTGTAGTGTAAATCCTGGATCCATGGGCTAGCGTGAAGCACTTTCTGTTCAGGAGGGATTCATTTCCAACTGAGCTGGACTGTTAGGCTTGCCCTGTATTTCCCATTACTGCTTGGTACTCCTTAGCATACGTACAGTCTCTGTGACCTCTGCCTATTTGTTAAAGAGTTTGTGGAATAGAAAATTTCCATTGCTGGCACCGTTCTCAGGTGGAGAAGCTTTGTGAGAAGTTCTACCAAAATGGCTTAGTCATTTATGAGGCAAAAAAAGAGCAGATGGGAAAACTGTTTTTTCATGACAGAGGTAAAAATATTGCAATATTTTAGTTCAGCAAGCACTGTGCCTTCTTTCTTTTAGCAGGGATATAAAATTTGACATAGAAGGAGGCAAAAGTCTGTGGAAAAGATTATATAGTTCTGTATATGTATGACCTCTAGAGGTCCCTTCTCACCTTAGGCATTCTATGATTCTACGATTTGAAGACTTTGAAAATGTCTATGCAAAGGGAGGGCGTAATGGGGCTACTGGCACCTTGCACGTTTGCTTTGTTTCAATATGTGACTTCACTTTTCATTACAAGTAGTTTTATCCTGCAGATTCTTTAAAAACATGTCTTGGAACCTTGTTTCAGTCCAAGCCTAGATCAGCCCAGCAAAATGAATCCCAACAAATACTTTCCCATCTTCTAAGTTTTTAAAAGAGTTGCATTAAGAAATATTTTCTGGTATAAAAAGGCATTCTGAGTAGTTTCTAATCATATCTAGATCCAAAAGAGCTGGGTATTGTTCTTCTTCTTAATCTCATGTATTTTATGGGTGTTACTTTTCTTACATTTGCTTTGGAAAATGTTTTTGCTATCATTTTCCAAATAAATATAAATGAGCTTCTGTTAATTCTGTGAAGTAATCTTGAAAGACCTGTTAGAATCAGTGCAGGTTCAGCTGCCAACGCTATAGGGAGACTGAACACCTTACACCTGGCGGGGAACTAGGCTTTTGGTTATTTCCCAAAGAGCCTTGTGTCAAATGTATGAAAGAGGCTGCATAACCAAAAGTCATTGCTGTCACACCTCGGACATGTCCACTTTATGACACTGTCCTAGGATCTGGTAGCTATGGCATATTCACATGTTGTGGGGAAGAAGGAAGATAGCTACTTTTTTATAGACAATTATGTAGAGATGAAAAAATAAGGTGAAGTATGATTTCTTAAGCACTGGTTGCTAATGAACGTTATTTAGCAGGAACTACCACAAAATGAGTAGCATTAATTTACTAAAAAATGAGTGAAACGTTAACTTGAAAGCTTAGGGAGCATAATGCTGTATTGCAAGCAGGTTGAAAAGTCATAAATCCTGTCATAAATCAGGCTGTGCTAGTGGAAAAGGTAGTTATGGCAGACTGCAGCCTAAACTACTTTTCAAAGATTCGATGCTCTAAACCAGAACACACCTTAGCCGCACACTGCAGCTGACACAAGTAAGCTGTAGTGTTGCAGGTGAAGTGGTGCTAAGGACCGAATCACAAAAGGATGTTCTGGAGAAACTGGAGATCAATTTTGTAGTAATTTATAATGTTCAGACAATCTCAGATTAGGGGCCACTGAATATTGTTCAGCTACGCTTAGAAGCTATACTGTTGTTGCTTAACATAGAGGAGCTCGCAGACCACATGTTAGGTCGCAAAACTTGATACCTTAAGAACAATTTTGAATATAATGTAAAAAGCTCATAGCCTCCACTATAGATTTTTACTGAAAGGAAGAAAAAAACATGCAGATCATCACTAATACCTGAAACCCTTAGAGAAAGAGAGTTTACTTGGTGGATGTGTGGAGGTGAGCTAAGGAAGTGGGCCGTACTTCAAACCTAGATGGAAGGAGAGTACAACAGCCTTGGCCAGTCCTTCCTGCTGGAAGTCTGACTCCTTCCATCAGCCTCTGGAGCTGCAGTCGCTGCCACACGCTTGCTGGGCAGTGACAACTTAATGGGCAGAACAGCTTGTCTGTCTCTGGGCTGTGATCAGCCGTTTCATACCCCCGCAGAGAGTGCAGGGGGAACAGGACAGCCAGTGCTCACGCTGACGCGAGTGGGGAGGGCCCTCCTCTGTGCTCCCCGTAGGTGGTCGCCAGCACTTCTGAAAAGCTGGATTGACATCATAAAAACAAGGTCACCAAACAGCAAGTGTATCTCATTTCAGCCCACAGTGGGCCTTCTCAAATAGGCCAATTGAGCGTTCATATCGCATGCTTAAATTTCTAACAAACTCTTACTCTGCAACATAATCCAGGCTAGAAAATTGAACTGCACCTTGAAGCAGGATAAATTCTTAAGGCTTTGAACAGGTGAGGGCTTCTGTGAAGACAATCAATGCACAAGACATTCACCCTCCCTCAAAGAATACACTTTCCTTCTGCTGCATACAAAATCTTATATGGTAAATAGCAGTAACCACAACACTTCTTTTCAAATAGGCAGACCTGTCTCTAATTGCAGTCATTTCGAGGTCAAAATAATTGGAAAAAAATGCCTGTAAATTAAATCCTCACATTTTTCTTTTCTTTTGGTGTTCAACACGTGTGAGCTATGGCATTTAAATAAGCTGAATGATAGCACAACAACCCAGGTGGCGCATGGCTCACTCTGAAGAGAGGAGCTGCTGCTGAACCTCAAGTAGATGACGAAGACTGAACAAACTGAGTGCAAATTTCTGAATATGTTCTAGTGGTGTTGCTTCTGATTGGAAGTGGAAGAGCAACTGTGAGTGCAGAGATTTAATAAAATGGTGGAACATGTTTCTGAGAGGGAAAAACAGCAAAAGAATTGATACAGAGTTTGATTCAGGTTAGGCGGGGCTTTGGAAATGGTCTTCCAGCTGAATTTTTGGGATTTTGTATTCTGGTGTAGAGGGATGTAGCATATACTGTATGTCAAAGAACAAAATCTTTGGAATTATCCTCTTTTAATCTTTACTGAAGTCATTTCTTAATGTATTTTAAGATATTTATAACTTACTCTGCTGTGTAACGCTTGCTGTTTGAATATATAGCAGCTGCTATTGATAGCTGGCTTCTATCCCACTAAAGAACTGATCATGATAGGAGGAACTCCTCATCACTGTGTTTCCTCTGCCTGTGCAGGCATTCTCATCCAAGCTGTATGTAAAAGAGCAACTTCACTTCTCACTGCAGTGCTTGGACACTGCCCATGCCACCCAGCAAAAGGGGCTTTGGAGGTTTTTTGCAGAGAAGAGAGACTTCTGTGTCCCTTCCTTGCTTTGCTTCTGTCCTTTGGTGCCCGCATACCTCCGAGCTTATTCATTCCTACAGTACCTGGCTGTAGAATCTGGCCTAACTGGAGTGTGCTCTGTAACTGGTTTTGGCTTTCTGTTTTACTGCCTTGATGCCATAGCACTGTGCAAAGAAGATGCAAAGAAGACATTTAAAACTGCAGAACTATAGTTCTCAGAAAATTCTTCTCAGGATTCATTTGGAGAAGCAGCAAGAGGAACACTTTCCAGATTTCAAAGCAGAGGTGTATCCAGAAAGCCACAGACAACAGTACGTCCTCAATCATTTTACAATTTGGTAATACCCCTGAACATGTATTATCATACTGTCAACCACAAATTGGAAAATATATGGTGTTAATTCTTATTGTATATAAAGACATAAATTAGGTTTAATAGGAAACATTCATCTTGTCCAACTTAAAGCGTTCTGCCTGTGACTGCTTAGCTAGAAAAATAATGGGGACAACTCCAATGTTTTATTAGAAATATATTGGAAAAGTCACAAATTGTTCAAGGAGTGTGGTTATGCTACCTCTTTTAAATGCTATAGTGAACCTGCTTTTTTATTTGAGCCCTCCTGGGCCCTTCTCTCTGTCTACCTTGGTCCTTAGAGAGGAAGATGTTACTCATTCATCACAGCTGATGGATTCGTTATCTGCCAGCCATCAGGAGTGGTAATGCAACATCCAGATCTCCAGGCCAAATGCAAGTCAGTCCTACATGCTAGTGAAACAGTAAAGGCTCAAGATACTGTCTACTATGCTTCTTTTCCCATGCCAGGCTAAAGTAGGAAAAAATATATTATGAATAGGTGTAATTTGTTCTTTGTTAGTGTAGTCTATGCCTAGGCAATGCCACAAGAATTGGGAATGTGTTGTGTAAGCGTAAATACAGTCTAAGGGGCAATAGGTTATGGTGATACAGAGTTGCTGGAGAAAACTTGCCATGCTCAAGGTACTACTCTGTGGTGAACTTCTAGTATCATAGTAATTGTACTAGAGCTCATTTTGTTTCTTCTCTTGCTTTAGTTTGGCCGTGAAGCTTTATGAGCAGAGTTAAATGGAGTGTGGAAAACAGAGAAACACTAACTGGGAGAGTAAAGACAAGAGAAACGGATGAGGCCTTGAGGAACGTAAGTGGGCGGGAAGGAGTTTGGAGTATGTGTCTGTAAGTCTTAAGTGCAGAGCTATGAGCAGATGTACTTCGAGTGAGATTAAACAGGTCTCCTTTCTTTGGCGAAAGGTGTTTCTTCTTTTGGTGAGGTTTAACACATGCCTTCTCCTTTTTGTCAGTACTGTCTTTTCATTCTTTCTAACTTGTGTTTTGCGGTTCGCGTTTTTGTGCCTCTAACAGTATTCTCTGAGGTGTTAAAAATACTTCCTTGCCTTCCCTTTGTGCTTGCTCATACGCAAGCAGTCGGTTAGGAGAGTTTTCACAGATACTTCTTGTACCGAATAGACCTTGCAGTGCTGTAGTGAAGACAAATGCCCTCCCTAGAGACGGACACTGGGGGACAAAGGGGAAGTTAATCCAGGCTCAGTTTGCTCAATCTGCTCCCCTGCCACCGTGACTGTGCTTGTAGGAATAGATTGAGAGAGCTGTCAGGCATTTTTTGTTCCTGCACAATGCTGCCAGTTTTCCTGCTGATCTAACTGCCTACAGATGTTTGAGATGAGCCCGTATGAGTGCAACTTGCTGACATTCATTGTTGCAGCACTACAGCTAGCACTACAGCTAAGTCGTGGTAACAGCCCACTCTGCTGCTTGGTGAGAGGCTAGTGAGGATAATATCCTCAAGCAAGTCAGATACAGGAATCGAGGCTAGCAATTTTCCAGTGGAAGAGTAGTGGTATGGAAAGCATTAGACTTCTGGGATCAATTAGCCAGCTTGGATACGTACAGCAAGAAGTTACTGTAGGGTTTTTAGAAGAGCTCCAGTACATTGCCCAAGCTACACTAATTCTAGAACCCAGATCCTGGAACTGTGCCATATTGCTAGTGTACCTTTAATGAGAAGCTTACTTAGAGATCCTGTGAACACCACATTTAACCATCACAGACTTGTTTCTGACCAGTCATGGGCTCTGATTAAAGCTTTGCCCTAGTAATGCAGTGTATTCAGGGCTTCCTTGTGGGGGCTCTCTGGAATGTAAAAGCTTCTGTGCTGACAGGACAGCCTTTATTTTGGAGTCAGCACGCTTATGGGCTCTGACCTCACCTGCTTCCTCTCTTGTGTTACTGATGGCGAAAGGTTCTCCTGTGCCACATGTTCTGGGTGACCCTGCTTGAGCAGGGGGGCTGCACTAGATGGTCTCCAGGGGTCCCTTCCAACCTCAAATATTTTGTGATCCTGGGCTTCAGAAGATAATTTTGTTGGAAGTGTTCATCGAAGTTGGTTAAAACTGGGCACCATGTTCACATGTTACGTGAGAAGAAGGTATGCAGAAAATGATAACAGTGAGATTAAGTTATAATTAAGGGAATTAAGTTTCCATGTACAAAGCTGCAGTCAGTTTTAAAAGCAGATCTTTCAAAGGGAAAATGTGTTCAGTTAACTAGTTGCAGTTAACTAGTTGCAGTTAATGCAGGTTAAACAAGAGAAAAAGTGTAAGCATTAGTTATGTAGTAGATATCTCAAAGAATAATAAATCTTTTAATAGAAGAATAATTAATCTCATATTAGAAAGTGTTTGCATGGTTTTACATAAAATGAAATAAGCAGCCAGTTATTCAGGAAAAAAATATTCTTCCCCAGCAGTCATGGTGAAGCTCTTCAGCGAAATGCAGAATTCTTCCTAGGGTTTTCCACGTTTTCCTAATGGTGACTGAGAGGACAAAACGACAGAGCTGGGTCACAACTGCATAACTTCAGAATACTGACTGGGTTATCTAACACAGGGGCCAGGAGGAGGAGAACTGGGCCGGTTCCTCATGTTTCACAGGAATGGGTCAAATGTTCTCTCTGTGTTTTGTTTTGCTTCTGAGTTTTAGTCTAGTTATATAAAAATGTGTTTGTGATTCATTAACCAAAATCACTTGAAAGGAACTTTTTGCATCAGTTTAAGATGACCCCTTGTTTCAGATGGGCTCAGAATTCAGCAATAATCGTGCAAAAGGAGGTGACTACGTTGAGCGTTTATTCAGTTGAAAACTCATAAAAGAAGCGAAGTATGGATAATTACAAGATAATACCTGCAGGTGGGATACTGAAACCGAACATCCTCTCGAGCTGGCAGGTTACAGAGGGAGCTGCTGACCAGCTCCTGCAGAGACAGCGCAGGCCTCAGTGTTGGGAGTTTCTCCTTCCCCTCTCGAGCTGGCTGCAAGCCTGGTCCAGCGGCTGCCTTCCTTCAGCTGCCTTTTGAAGGAGGTCGGCTGTGAGCGGCTCCTCATCGTTCAGTCCAGGAGGGCAAACATCTCGAGGTCTGGATTCTGCTTCCCACAGGAGATTTTTATGACCTTACAGATCGTAAAAAATTTCTGCCTCCTATACACCCCTATGGACCTTAATGTTAAAGGCAGTTATTGCTTGCTGTTAGTAGCACAAGAGTAAGAGCAATCCATCCCACTTCCTGCATTCAAAGTTTTCAAAAGGGGTTCCCTCAAATATGTGAGATACTAATTCTTGTGTCCAAATATAGATATCAAAGTTTACTTTTGCAAATTGAAACCTGTCTGTCTTCTATCTGAAAGAAAATGGTATCTTATGCTCTTGATCTCAATATACTCGCACACAGAGCTATTTATTTCACAGGTGGAATCTAAGCTACTGGGGTAGGTATTCTGGAGCAAAGGAAGTGGAGCCGTTAGATAAAAAGCCCCTTCTGGCAACCTGCTTTATTTGATTGTATTCCCTTCTTACCTATTAGCTTTAAATCTGCTAAGTCTTTGGGTTCTGAATAGTGCAGTTTGTTCATGATCATCTTAGCTAAATTCAGGAAAAAAATAGCAGTCTGCAGTGCTATTTGTGGAAGGATTTCTGCTTCTGTTTGCATCATATAGGGCATTTAGACTCGTCTTCCTAAAATGAATATGTGGTTTGAAAACATGTGTTCAGGTACTTAAATATTGAGTACTGAAGAGTAATTCTGTATTTCCACTTATCTTACTATTTCTGATCTGTTTTCTGTGAAGCTTACACAGACTGTAACTCTTCATTGAGGGTAAATGATCAGTATTTCTACCAACTTAATATTCAGCTATTATTTACAATCTTCCTGTGCTATCTAATAGTATTTATCATGAACGGGGCACTTGTATCTGGGTTGTATGACATCGGTGAAAAAAAGTTTCGAAGTTGTCATGTTGACATTTACATGAAAGAAATTCTGAGGTCTCCCAGGGCGAAACCCCTGCCTTGTGGTGAGGGCCTCCCCTGTGATGCGTGGGAGAAGCTGGAGCTGAAGTCCCTCGTGTGGCAGGTTGCGAGTGGAGCACTGCACCTGGTTCTGTCTGCACACGTTGCTTGTGGCTGTAGATCTCATTCTTGCCTGTGCAGAAGTCCCACCTTGGCTCATAAGATGGTCCATGCAAGTTTTGCTGTTCCAGTTCTCACTTTTGACGAACTGGTATTTTCTATTTAAAGAAACTCCTATATTTTTTTTTTAGTCAGATTTCAACTCAGTCTGTATTAGTCAACAGAAAAGAATATCAGTCTATTTTTTTTGAGAAAGGGACATCCTCCCATTAAGAACTCAAGAGGGGGAAATGTAGTATAGGGTTTCAAGTGGAAAGGAAAGAATGTTTTACAGTCCAGGGCCCTGAGGAGAGCTTGCAAGCCCCAGAAACTTGATTTCCCCTACACCTCGGTTTCCCCACATGTCCCAGGGACACATCTCAAACTCGTTCTGGCTGAAAGGCAGGGAGGAACAGATGGGTTTATCAGTCATAGACAACCCTAGGAAACTGTAGAGGTGTTATCTCCAGTGGTTTTCTTTTTAATCAATATGGAAAAGCAACAAAAACAGTCTGTTAATTTTGTATTGGCTAAGACAAAGTATATTCTCAGAGCTAAGCATATGATAATCTGCTATAATACAAAATATGCATTTTTCCTGCTCCTTTTCTATTTTTTTATTGCGATAACTACAGTTTGTTTTTGATCCAAATCTAATAATATTTTAGCATATGTTCTAAGTAAGTTAGTTTTCGCCTGATGATTTTCTTGACTTCAGACTTGTTTGTAAGATCTGTAGAAAAATAATGAAGTTGTTTCTTTTCTATTCTTTTTCTTGTCTGAAGTTGGCCCAAGGCCATGTTTCCCAGGGTGATGGGCCATCTGGGTTGCAAATCTGACTCCAGAACTGAGGATTACCTCATTGTCACGAGGAAACAGGAAATAAGTTTGAGAAACATCTGTTTTTCACCTTGGACAAGTTTGTTAACTTGGATGCAATGTTTTGCAGCTGTTTTGCCTTCTACAGTCTACTTGGAAAAATTCTGTTTTCTCCCTCCCTTACCTAAGGAGTAGTACCAGTTAATGGCAAAATTGAAAACCAAATTTCTGTTCATGATTTCTAAAAGGAAGGTATATGTGGAGTATGTGTATTGAAAAATATGGATATTGCAAAATAGATCAGTGTAGGGCATTTTTCTTAGTGGTATTTATTAGAGAATTTTCAATACATTTTTGACAAATGTGTTTCTATATAATAGCAGGCACTCATCTAAAGTATTCTTATAGAAAAATGTAAAGATGCTGTCATCTTGTGTCTCTGTAGTCTGCTTTTAAATAGCTCAGATACTTCTGCATCTGAAAATCTTTTGTAGTTACAGAAGTGTGTGAGATATGTCATGTAAATAAGTTCACACATGTAAATGTTCGGGATAAAAATCTATTTCCATGTTTGCGATTCCATTCAGAGAAGTAAAGCCTGCATGCTAATACGATATATTTGTTGAGTTGCCATAAGGCATGGACCAATTGAACTCCTGCAATTACTTTTTTTTTAATGTAGTTTTCTTTTATTTCTGAGAAACAAGTTATCTTTTGCTGATTGCATTGTGCATGCATGACCAGGTTAGACTGATACATAGAGGGCTAGCCAGGATAAACATGACCTTTTCCATATATCCACTGAATCATACTACAAGCTGACAAAATGTCACAATCATTCCTTTAATTATGTGTGCGGAGGAGTATTTCCCGTGTTTAAATATGTTTTCAGCGCTAACTTCCAGTGTTGCTTAAGCTCTTCTAAGTGTTGGGAAGCAATTCAAAGCTCTGCCAGATTATTGGCTCTCTAGCCAGTGTGTGCATTAGCTGACTACAGAATGCGCAAGGAAGAAATGGGCATTTTTGTGCTTTAGAGGAAAGTCCTTCAGGTGCTTTTAATCCTGGACTACAGCTGAGCTGGATTTCACTGGATCTGTGACCTAGAAGGTAGAAGATTCTGGGTCTTTTCCCCTACCTTCTCTACCTTTTTACCTTATCTAGGATCCCGGCTTTGATTTTGAAATATATTATTGCTTTCTACTTGCTAAGGTGGGATCTCAGCAAAGGTGAAAGTGAGCAATGAAGTCCAGAGGAGCAAAATTTTTACTAGCAGGACAAGGTTGTTCAAGTATTCCTACTTTCTTCTTAGCAAGCATAATTTTGTTTTCAGATTAATTCTATATGGGCAAGATATTCCAGGCAAGTCAGTGATGGCCTCTGTGGTGTTCTGATCACTAAAGTTGATGGTGATGATGAAGAAATATTCTTTTTTAGTAGCTAGAAACATTTCATATTAACTGATCATACCTTTCATAGTGATCATTATGAGAGTGCATACTTAAGTGTGTTTCTGTAACTGCATCAAATGCATGTATTAGTTGGGTAATGCACAATGGTTTAAATAAAGTGTATTCAAAATTGTCTCAGAACTGACCAAGAGAGTTTCTTCCACCATTAATGAAAATTTCCTGCAAGGCCTGCCAAGTTTTTGTAGGTCTTGTACTTTCATTGGAGCCATGGAATTACACCAGGGAAGAACTTGTTCCAGGGACTTACTGATGTCTCAGGAACACATAAAAGCAATAATGCTGTCTAGTGTACCTGTGACAAATGTCATTCCAAACTTATCTTGCCAGGGAAATGTATGAGAAAAAAAAAAAATACAATCATTCAGGAAATTTGGGACTTCTCATTTCATTTCAAATGAAATTTCTTTGGAAAGGGTGCATTGTAATTCCTAGTATGATACATAAGGTTTATTTTTGCAAAAGATTGCATTGGAAACATTTTTTATTTGAAAAAGTATGATCTTGAATTCATCAATCAAACATCAAATATATTAGGCAAATTTTAACAAATTTGCCTAGCTACACGTGGGAAAAAAAATGTGTAGATAAAGTATTTTATTTGAATTCATTTAAGATCAATCTGTGAGTTCTGAGGGCTGTGTTAGCGAGGCTTATGCAGTATGAAATGTACATGGAAGCCCTAATCCCTTTCTTCCTAAGGTCCTGATCTTTTGAAGACTTTACGCATGTGCTTATCTTTATTATTTTAGACAACCCTAAGGTCTGCTCACATGTCGGTGCCTTTTCAGTATCCAAGCCTGAGATTTGTCAGGACTGTCTCTGTGCTGTTTAAGAGCTACACAGCCGCTCCAGACAACCTCTTTTTTGCTGGGGAGGAAGGCTGGCTGCCCCCGTGTACGCACACGTACCTGCAGTTACCTTGCTGCGATAAACAGGCACTGAAGAGCAGCAGAACTCGTAGGCTGTGACTGCTGCGACCAATCACTGCTGTTACATTATTGCATAGCACTTGGCACCATGAATTAGAACAACAACAGAGATAAACTGAACTGTGTAATTTTAATGTATCTTTCTGTGCAATCTTGTGTGCATTGCTACTGATTTGTAAAATGAGCTACAGGAATTGTATAATTACAAGTGCTTTGTATTATTTATAAAGAGAGGATGTTTGTTGTTACTATAGGTAAGTTGCATATTGGAATCAATCCGCAGGAACAAATACAGGAGAATCCACACAACAGAAAAATTCCTGGTTTGTTCAGGGAATAGATAGGTTAGTCTAATAAGAGGGAGGAGGGAGAATGTAAAATGACCTTATCTAAAGGTCAGAGGAAAACTTTTGTCTGTCATTTGAGATATCTGATAACAGAAGCAAAGGCTGCTTAGGACAAAGTGCTACATCTCCCCCAGGTCATGTAAGATAAGAGGAGTTGCAGTGAAGTTGACAATATGGTGTCAGACAAAGCACAGGGAGCTGCTCGCCCTGTTAAAAACAAATTACCCTCGCTTTTATCAGCTTCTCTCTATAAGGAGATCTAATCAGCAGTGTCAAAGGGCATTAAATTGTCTGTTATTCTGAGTCCTGAGAGAGATTGGAAATTTGCCCTTGAGACAAATTGGCTGAGGATGGGACTCTACCAACAACCCAGTAAGTACATCACCCATCACCCCTGGGCACCTCTTTGGTAAGACCGGGTGCCTGGCTCTATGGAAGGGTTGAGTACAGTTCTTCAGATTTAGGTGAAAAACAAATACCGTCTTCTATAAAGTTCTTCATTTTTTTTTGAGTATTGATTCCAGTGTGTTCAATTTATAGCCAGTATCCTAGCATTTTTTCACTAGGTTTATAATCTAAAACAAGCTTGTTTGTTTGGGAGACCCCTAAAGTGGTGCCTAGGAAGAAAGCAGACAGCTGTTAATTGGCCTAGGGTAACTTAATCTGGGCAACAGGTGATTTCTCACCAGTAAAAGGCTAAATACTGAAACAGACTCTTAATAGAGCAAATAATATGGCACACCAGTTTTAGGAAAACCTTAGTCCCTGAAGAGGCTGATCTGTCTGCAGTATCAGGGACTTCACTTGATGAGAAGAAAAGAGCTTTACATCTGTTGTCATCTTTATGCCCATACAATAACTGTACAGTTGTGGCTATGTAGTAAAGCAGGCTTTTTTTTTGGTCAAATAGGGATTGTAGGGATTGGGATTTCAAAAGGCTTTAACATTAACCCCAATAAAGCCAGGAAATGGCAAATGAAATGGTGAATAACCGGACAAGGAGTGAGGAACCATCATAAGTGCTGCAGCATTCTGGGCTCTGTGGCAGACCATGATAGGTGTTTCTGAAGCCTTTTGGAAACCTGCGCCCGTAGCCAGGCATTCTGGTGACTCCCATTGTTGGGTAGTCCCCACTTGTCCCTTACGTGAGCCAAGTGCCTTGCCCTGCAGTTCCGTGTAGCATCGCTCATCTCTTGCTAGTTGGAGCCATTTTCCCAGGTGCTGTGGGTGGTTTTTTTTTGGACAGATATGCTATGCTTCTGGATTCAGCTATGTGTAATACAGCTTTACGTATTGATAGCGTGGATATTCTACTCCTCCTAAAGACAGCACTACAGCTGCCATTGACAACAACAGGAGCGGACTTGAAAGAAATGCTGAAAAAAATGCTTTTGAAAATCAAGACTGATTTAAACAAATGAAATGATTTTTTAGGAATACAAGATATTGTGCATAGGTAGAAAATACAAGCTATGATTGTTGAAGGGATACTTGTATTTTCTTACAAGTATTGTATTTTCTTTCAAGTGGCCTTTCAGGGGGACATTGCAAAGAAAATCTTCTTGTTGATGACTTATTTTCCTTCAAAATTTCTATTGGACCTTCCAGGCATTAAAACTATTAAAATATACCTAGTTTCTTGAAACAAACAAACAAAAAGACATGTCAGAAATGAATGGCTTTTGCCTAATTAAAAACAACTGAATTTAAAATCCCCAAAACAGTTCTGCTCTTGGTTGAGCTCAAGTGTAGAGCAGCACAAGGCAACAAAAGTTCGGAAAAAATTCGTTGGTCTCTTTTCACTGGTGGCTGCTGACAGAACAAGAGGAAACGGCCACAAACTGAAACACCAAAAGTTCCACAAGAACTTAAGGAAAAATTTCCTGACAGTGAGGGTGACAGAGCCCTGGAACAGGCTGCCCAGAGAGGTTGTGGAGTCTCCTTCTCTGGAGATCTTCAAGACCCGCCTGGATGCAGTTCTGTGCCCCGTGCTCTGGGTGTCCCTGCGTGTGCAGGGGGGTTAGACTAGATGACCTCTAGAGGTCCCTTCCAACTTTAGGCGTTCTGTGGTTCTATGAAAAAGATGCTTCCACTGGAGGCCCTAAAGCATGTAGGTATTGCGGGCTTCAGCTCTAACATACTGCTGAGCACATGTTGCTTCTTCCTTGCAACACTGATTTCTTTGTATTTTTTTGCAGAAAGCTTACAAAATGATACTGCTTTTTCATATGCATTCAAGGATAGTTTTGGTTTGTTCTGTAGTATAATACAGAATATATATACAGAATATATACAGAATATAACCTCAGAGGCTTTTTGAAAACTAAATACAGGGAATGGCTGAGAGATGATTTCCTCATGTTGCATTTTTCTTAGTGTTTACTTGGACAACTTGGCGCATTCAGCCGTGCCTGACAGCACCCAGTGCAGCCGTTTGCGTTTGTTCTGATGCAGCAGAGACGGGGTTCTGCTCACAGCGTTCTTGCTAATTTTACAGAGGCTCTGGAGTTGTTTTGTTTCCCTCTTAGCTAGCTGCATGCTTCCAAATCTGTCATTAAATTAGTATGTTTATTGTGTTATGTGCTGAGATAACAATTTTTCTTCACCTTCAACATCTGTTGAAATGGATAGCAAATGCCTGGCATGAAAACTGTTCATCCTTAGCAGATGGCCTCCCTGGAAAGTAACTACCCGTTCCTGGATAGCCACATCTCTCCTGCAGAGGATAAAATGCATCTTACTCTTTTTTAGAGTCAAGAAAATTTGGTTATTGTCTATCTTATAAGAATATGGAAAAAAAAAAAAAAAGAAAAAAAAAAAAGTGATGTCTCTGCTGTTCTCCAGAAAAACAGTTAAAATACAATGAATACAAGTGTGCTTAAGCTGAATGGGTAATTCTGGATTTAGTTTTGTGTTTTCCTAAATATTTCTTTCTCTGCCTTGCACCAAAAGCAGCATTACTTAATTATTAAACCAGAATCTGTTTAGGGTGACAGCAGACTTGGGCTCATGAAAAGACGCTCCAAACTTCAGAGTATCTCCTGCTATTCCAGACAGAGCATGAGATACCACTCTCGTTTAATTGACTCAGGTGCCTTTTGTTTGCTTTAGAAGGACATAAGCAGAAAGCTGTGCTGATGCAACATGTCTAAACTACCACTGAAATTCATGATGAAAATCCCTGACACAGAATAAAATCTGCAATATCTACCTCCTGATTTGGGACCACTAAAATTTTTTACATATTGGCTGCAGCTGAGGCAATCCCAGCCGGGGGTGACATCTGTTGTAGATTAGCTGAAACATGCAGGTTTATTTTATGAATGTCACACAGGAGCAGTCAGGGCAGGGCGATTAGGCTCGGTGGCTGTGAGGTCCACTAAAATGACTAGTCGTTATCCTCCTGCAGTTATTTTTGTTACTGAATTTGGTGAGGCAGCACGTGTGAAGCTGTAAAAGCTGAGGCTGGAGAAGGAGGCCTTTGTTGGTGGCTTTGCAGTCTGGTTAGATGTTCAGCACGCGGCCTGGGGGGCCTTGAGCAAAGCCTCCAGCTCTCCCTAACTTGCAGCTAGGTCAGCAAAGTCCCCGGCGCTTGCTTGCATGTAAATAAACAGCGCGGGGATGTGGGAATGTGCTTGCGGGTAGACATGGTCTTTGGTGATGCAGTTCTGCCTGGAAATCTAATTTTAATATTGCAGCTTTTAAAGGGAAATTAATAGATGACAAGGCAGGTGGATGTAAACCCAGCATTGAAAGTTCCTTATCAGCGGGCAGAAACTTTCTTTTCAGGTGACTCAGCAGTGAAAGAAAGGGTCAAGAACTTGTTAGGAGCAAGGTATTAGGATTTTAGAAACCAAAAATTTTAATTTTACTGTGTTTGAATCTGACATAATAATTATTTTATTTATTGTGTTCAAGAGAAAAAAAACCACACTCTTCCAAATTGAAAAATGAGTCCAAATGAATAGTCTAAAGAGAGCAGGACAACCTGGAAAATGTCAGTTGCAAGTTTTTTCTTGTTTGTTTTGTTTTTTTGCTTTAAACAAAAACTTTTGAAATTGAGCGAGATTGATCAAAAAGAATTTTGAATTCTGTCAGAACAGTCATCCAGCATGTTAAATGATGAATTATGGTCATACTGAAACTAAGAGAATACAAATGGTCTGTGATATTTTCGATTGGTTGAAAAACCTTAATGACAGAAATTCCTCTAAGAAGTCTGCATTGGTTGGTAGGAACCTAAAAATGTAGCTACAGATTTTCTGTTTCCTTTAATTTCTCCTTTCCTTCTCAAGTTTGTTGCTTAGTTCAGCTACAGTTCTGACTGTAGAAGGAGATACATTCTGATTCTGGAAGGAGACATATCTGTTGACACATATAAATGAGATTTGTAGAAGACATGACTAGATTCATAGTCCATTTTGATAAGCTTGGTAAATGTACATTTTGTAAACTAAATTTAGGCAGATTTCAGAAATTGTCATCATGAGTATTCTGAGTCCAAAACTAAAGCAGGCAGGTCGATCTTCTATCCATACTTCAGGCAAGTGGAGTACAAACATCTCTTCCCCAGTTACCTATCAGTTTAATCAAATATGTTAGCATCCACAGTTCTTTTTTTGCGCATCAGCTTTTCTTATCTTATCAGACTGCTTTGCAGTAATTTAAAAATGGCAAGATTATGCCTTCCACATGATTGGATTTATTTTGGAAAATACATAGCACATATTATCATTTCCCGTGAAATAGTTTTCCGAAGGCATCTTTCAACTGTTTTTATGCGCTATAAACCACCTGACTGATCTCCTTACCTCATCTGCAGTGCGCCTTCTTATCTCGGCCTCAGGGAGAGCATCTTCTTTATTGGTTACCTCCAGAATTGGTTTTCTCAATACACAACATCTCTTTGGACAGCGTTACATTTCATTTGATTTCTCACCTATTTCATTCCTTTTAAATCCTCTTACAGTCTCCTAATGAAATTTGTGTTGCGCTGATAGGACAAAAAGTTTCACCTTTTTATATTTTTTCTATGTATACATGTGTCAGGATCAGTTTATGACTCATCAGAAATTGACTTCACTGGGGAAGTTCATGTTTTGTCCCCATGGTAGTTTTGAAACTTAAGGCATAATCTTGGGGTTTGATGTCAGTGCGGGAGCTATTGCTGTGTCATTTCAAGAGATCCAAAGAATTTTAAAGGATACAGTATATATATTTTAATGTCTGCTTTGAAGTATTTTCTTAAGAGCACAGATGGCCTTTATGCTAAAGGGAATTTGAAATACGATTGTGTCTGATGGATGCATGAAGAGAACATGGCATAGAAGAGATGATCATCTTTCTGTCAGTGCAAGCAAGATGGCTTGTTCCCTTTTCTCCATAACTTCTCAACTAAGAGAAGTTAGAAATAAATACGGCATAAATTGAGGGATACCAGAGGGATCAATAAGAAACTGGCATACAAAGAGAGACTTTGTGGGAAGCAAGTAATGTGATTGGTGAAGCCTATCAGTTCTTGAATAAGCCTCTGAGGGCTCCCTAAAAGCTTCGGTTTGCTGGCGTTTCCCTGAAAAACATGTTGTTTGAAGAAGGGTTAGAAATCCACTACTAGCAGTGAACTGCCAGGCATTCAGTGCTGTGTCTTCTGCAGAATCTGTAGCCCTGAGTGTGAAGAAGGCGGAGGAGATAGGAAAGGAACAACAGGAGATGACACCTATCCTCTATTGATTACAGTTATTTTAATTATGTCAGTGTAAAGCCTGTAAAATGTGGATAGCAAGATGGATGGAGAATCAAGCAAGCAAGAAAAAAAGGGTGAAGAGGTAGTGGTTTAGTACATAACACAGCTTAGCATGCAGTGCTCTGAAGACAATGTAATCTCATCCATCATGCTTAAACTTCTACGAGGCCATCACATGTATTCTAGAATAATGGAGAGCACAGTGTGACCCAAAGTAGTTGTATGCAGGAGGGAACCAGGGAACCACACAAGACTCCATCCTCCAGGGTGACATGACCTCAAGATAATCTCTGAATAATCACCTGCTAAACAGATGTTCATCCTCTCCCAGCAATTTTACTTTTTTTGCCTTCTAGGTCTTGCTGGTAAATGTTACATGTCCTGGCAGGTAAACTGACACACAGCAAGTATGAGATTCTAAGTTGGGACAGTAGATGGGTAGTGTTGACTGCTAGAACAAGTACATGGCTCAAGTTGAAACTGAAGGTAGGGTAGGTGGGAAGGGATTTGGGTAGTCTGAAGTTCTTGATGGAAGGAGTGAATGGCTCTGTTTGAGGGAGACCAGGAGGTTTGCGGTGGACTGAGATGCTGAAGGTGAGGGAGAGCCATGTCCGAGGAAGGGCAGAAGCTGGTATCGGGAAGACTGAGGATTCCAGATTGGTAGTTGGGCCAGAGAAACTCCAGAACCTGAGTGATGGGTTTGGAGAAGTGCTAGACTTTGAGACCTGAAAGCTTGAGGTAGGGGAAATCAGATGATAGATTTGAGAGTATTTGGTAGTTTTGATTTTTGAAATGCAAAGTGGGAGTGGAAGTTTTGAAGAGCATGTTCCAGCAGGCACTGTTCTGGAGACATGGTAGGGAACTTCACACAGCACATTTCCTCAGCAAGGCACTGCTGAACATCAACTGACCTTTTCCTCTTGGTTGAATTTGCAAATAAGGTATTCCTTGCTGGAGGTAAAAAACTGACTGAATTTAAGGCACATTATGGATGTAATGCTTTATCTCACTACTCTTCCGTCTCAGAAATGATTAGATGTGCACAGGAAAGGAGACTTTGCACTTAGGATTCTAAAATGGCTGGTGACTCCCTAAATGATCATCTAGCCTGAGGGACCAATTTAGCTTTGCTGCCACTCCATTAACTGTGCTGACCATGTATTTGGAAATCCTCCAGCCATCTGAATAAAAATGACTATAATCTTTTTATGCTAGTCCATTGACTTTGCCATTGTTTATTCAATAAAAGCAAGAGAGCTCCTTAAATGAATAGTAAGAAAACCTACATGCAGCTGGGATGAAGTCAGTGTACTGACCATGCTAAAATAAAAATAAAAAGCAGACTCTCATCTAATGGAATATCACCCATCCCTTAGAAATTTTGGACAGTGAGAAGTGGAACAGGGATGCAGTCAGGTAGCTTCAAGGTTGAAATTATATCCAGATTTTAAGACATAAAAGTTGTGAAAGATCATTTAGGGTCTTTGATGTTCTTGTAAACAGCAAGGAGGCTGTAGCCAGCGTTTCACTTTTGTGGTATCAGAGGTTGAATTGAGCTATATGTTAAGAGTCTTACAATCCTTCTCTNTTTTTTTTTTTAATCAGTGAAGCTATCAAACCTTATACATTAAGATTTTGGAGAGGATCTATGCACACTTTAAAACTGGAAGATTAATTTTTAATTCTTGATATTTAGTTTGAATTTTAGGTCTTAATTTGTACTGCTATTTGACTTGCTGTCAAAATCAGTAATGTAACAGTTCCCACAGAGTAGATGGAATGTGCTCTCCTTTGGGTATCTCCTGTAATCGTAAAACAACCCTTCCCATTTTATAAATGCAACTTCCTATAAATAGGGATGAACAAAATGACCTTGTCACAGTGCTTGCCCATTCAGGGGCCTTTGTATAGCCTTGCTAGTTTGGTCTATGCAATTCCACAAAGTAGGCAATTACTGGGGTGCTGTGGCTGTCTGTTTTGCAGAGGCACCTGTTGCTGCTCTGGGAAGCAGCTGACATAGGGTATTTGAAATGAAAATGGCAAGTGGAAAATGAGCAGGCAGGGAGCTGCTTGCTGCAGCTGCTTGTTTGCTGCCCACACAAATTAGATTTGCCAAGTTCTGCTCATCTCTCCATAAAATTGTATTTGTAATTCCCCTAAAAGATTACAAAGATTTTCACTTGCTGCTCATATAATTACAGTAAGGTACTAGGCTATTTCTCTAACAAAGAGAAAACATAAAAGTTTCATTCAAGGATCCTGATGATATATATCTTTTCTGAAACACTGTGATGCTCTGTTTTTTATTCTCTTCTCTCTTCATGTGTGGTTATAACATTTTTTACAAGTCTCTATCTTTTTGCCTTCTTGTCATCATGGTAAACATACATGAGTAGTGTAGAAGGTAGACAATAAAAATAAAGAACTAATGACATCTAAATTAGCTTTCGTAAGACTGCCCAAAAGCTTTACAAATGGTTGCCCCAGAGAGAGAGTAAATATCAGATATGAGGAGCAAGTCCTGCTGTAATCAAGACACACGTCAGATGCCAGATTACTTGAAGAGCCATCAATTTTTTGATTCTTCCAGCCTCACATTCTTTTTAAGCTGCTCAACTAGTATACTGTTGAAGCCTGATGCACATTAAAAAAGGCATATTTTATTTCTTTCTCTACCATTTCTATGTCTGCTGCACTTGAAGAATTTTCTTCCTTGCTGCGGTATAAAACTTTGTACAATGGGACCCTTTTCTTTCCTGGTGCTCTGGCAATGCAATAAGGACATTAGTGGTAATAGTTATCAGAAGATTTAAGAACAGCATAAAAATGACAGTTTCCTTTTAAGTGTCAGGAAAGTTCTATAACCTTTCCTGAGAAAAGGCATTTTAGCTGGTGGACCAATCCAGAGATTGTGGATTTAACTTGGTCTCAGTCTATGCATCAGCATTTTATCAAAATGAAATGCACAACTGAGGCTGCAGTTGTAGCTGCTTTTTCCCGCTCGCACCTATGTTAGTTAAAACAAACTACTCAAGAGAACTTTATTGACAGTTGAATCGATGGCAATGACCAGAGGAGTGTAGACTTGGAAGTCTTTCCTGGTCAGTGACCTGGTCACAAGTACTCAGGTCCTGTATTCTCTGTCGTTAACTAATCAAATACTTTATTAATATGAGTTAGGATTTATTATTATTAGTAGTATTAATTTAGTATTATTATTACTATATTATTAATTATTATTACAATGTATTTTCATCTTTCTACTGTCACTGCTGGAAGCCTGTTCCACAGCCTTGTTCCTCTGATAAGTTAGAAACTTTTCCTCATTTTAAGCCTGCCTAACTTAAGGTCAATTTTATTCTTTTCTTCTTTTGCCAGCATTGCTCTTTATCTTAAATACTACTACTCCATCCTGAGTGCCTGATTCTTGGTTTTGCTACTCTAAGTGAGATACATATTTCTAGTTTGCACTTGCAGTATAAGTTTTCACTTTTGGTCCTGTTTTGTCTATGCCTTAATTAAACTTTGTTGGCAATAATAGAATCAGTACTGCGTACAATATTCTGGATAAGAGCATGTCATGACCTTGTACAGCAACAATGATGCTTCTCAGGCAGATACTAATATTGTGTTTCGTTTTTAGCATTGCAGTCAGTAACCCATATTCTTCTTCATATGTGCCAGTACATCTTGGCTTTGTCTTTTGATGCTTTCAACTGAGGAGCTCTAAATTTGTAACAGAAATGCACTACCTTCTGCTGTATATTATTGATCTTCATCCTACCTCTATCATTCTGCTCCCTAAAATCATTTCAGTGCTATTGCTTATTTTGGTCTTTCTCTTCTTTGGGATTACCTCTTAGTTTTACATCATAGGCAAATTCTGTCAGGTCATCACTAGACATAACTAGACTTGGGATTTTCTTGAAGTCTTCAAGTCTAGGCATTCTTGTTAATTGTTTCTATATAAGCAAATTTCCTAAACAAGGTAAGTGAAATACTACATTTCCTACCTAGTAAGGAAAAAGAACCTTGTCCTTCTCGATTACAGTATATTTTTTTGGCTTAAGCAATTCTTTCTTCACTTAAGTTCACTCAGTTGAAATTATCTTATTTGTGGATTTTTTTTTCTTGATGTCATATATTGTTAAACCATTCTCTGATATGTTAACTCCCACCATTAGTCCCTATTTGTTTGTTTAGGAACTGAATCTTAACAGTTCCCTAATTACCTTCTAGTAGAAACAGAGCACCACAAATATGTTCAGTTATACCTACTATAACAGTAGTTATGGAAATGTATATACCTTGACTGACTCAAAAGTATCATTTGGGCAGTTCTTGCTAGAGTGTGTTCTTGCTAGAGTTCTTTTTAGAGTGTGTGAGCTATTGCATTCAATAGTCTATTCTTTGTCAAATTATTATTTTATATTTAAGATCCTAACACACATCTGCCTGTTTGTTCTGGTAAGGTCCCACTGTCTTATTAACAATTCTATTATTTTATAGGAAGAATTGCCTTTTTGTCTAGTGGTACAGTTCACTTTTATGAGATTTCTAGCTTACTGTATGTAAGTTCATGTTTGTTTGTGGGAAGAAATACAGTAGATGAATTATTCACTGGTTACTGCTGACGAAGCATTTAGTGCATCCCAAGAGAAGTTTTGAACAGAGGGTAACTTTAGGTAGACTGGTTTCTGGTGGGTCCTTTGCATCTGAGGACTTTATACTCTTTTCTCATGCAAGCATTTATCCATGTGGCTCTGTGAACTCACCTGCCAACTTTTGTTTACTCCACTTGGGAGTGGAGTTTAGACATAACATTGGATTATGAGTTTTAACTGAGCCATGTTATCAGCAAGACTTTTCCATATCAAGCTTCAGTATGCAAGTGAAATGCAGATCAGATATTTATTTCTATTCATTAACAAATGTGGATTGATCTGAGTTTATAACAATTTGTTTACCTTAAGAAGTGTTAGCTGGGAATTAAAATTTTGACATTTCTCTCTTTTTGGATCTCTGGGTGTCTTAGAAGATACTGTATTATTCTATAATGACATTGGTTCCGGTAGATATCAATCTGAATGCCACAATCATTTCAGTAGGGAGTTTTGGCATTTTTCAGTTGAGCATTTTTTAGGTTTTCCAGAAACTTCAGCCTGGAGGAAGAATAAAGTTACTGCACTGATGAATTTACAGCATTTTAATGAAGCAAATGAATATCATTGTAAGAAATACTAGAGGAGGAGGGAGATTAGCACAAAGGACAAGACTATTACTTCTGGAAACTGGACTGACATATAATGAAAAGTCACTATTAACAGCAACTGGCAGTGATGGGATAGTGCAATGTTTACAAGGTTAGCAAAGTAACCCTTTATTCCGGGGAAAGACACCCTTCCAAAGTTCTAGTGTTCCCCTCCACCCGTTTTCATGCATCAAGAATGATTTTGAAAGCCGCTCGTGCTCCCGGCTGGCGAAGCTGCGCGCTCCCGGCCACCGCGCGCCGGCCCTCCCGGCCGGGGCAGCCGCTGCTTCAGCCTGGGCACGTAGCAGCCAGCCGTGAGCACTGCGCTGAAATTAAAATCTATTGATTTAGAGGAATGTGACCCCCATTCTCTGAAACTCTTCTATCTGGAGAAATTGAATGTCAGCTTGATTAAACTCTAGCTGGTTTTTGTTATATTCAGTTAGACTCTTGTCAGGCAGACCTGAGGTCTAGAGTTTAATTTTGTTCCATTCTTTCTGGAGCAATGAAATTAAATCTACTTTTTTCCCTATAGAGAGTGGCTGCAGTATATACATCATCTCTGAATGAATAATAAAAAGTTTGCCTGTGTTTAGAATTCAATATTTAAGTGTAGCTTAAAAGGGACCTTTCCCCCCATTATATTAGCGCATAATTTAGACAGAGGCTATCCTGGAGGAGTAGCCAGGAAAGGAAACACGAAGAAAGACCCTCTCCCCATCTTGAATGCTGCAGTTAGTAAATGTTAAAAAAAAATCACCATCTCTTTTTCTGACCATATTTTGGAAGAAATGGTTTTAATAGCCTTTTGAAAAATGCTTCGGTAGGGTCAGTAAACACAATTGGGAGTGAAGGATTTTCCTGTGGCACTGAGCGCAATACCTAAGCATCCAGGAGAGGAATGTAGTCCAGGAATGGTGCTGAGAGGATCCTTGCATACTGAAATGTAAAAAATGCGTTATGTATAGGCCTTGTCAGCAGTGGGTTGTTACTAATTGTGGACAAGACAATTTTGTTTTGTCTATATTTCGTTTCTGTGAATAAGTTGAAAGACGGCCCTTAGATATTTTTAATTATTATTTTTTCCCTGGGACACTTACAGCAGTCTTATATGATCAAGATTAATTCCCATCATAGACACCCACCATATATATATATATATATTGCTGTAAAAGGTACTGTATCCCATGGCTGTTGTGATACTTAGCTTTCTCCACCTGCAACCCAGCGGTTATTTAGCAGTAGAAGAACTGTAAGCTGTCTCAGCACGGGCACGCCGTGTTTGCTGCTGGGGCCGCAGTGTGCGAGACGTGAGCAGCTCCCTCGGCAGGGGAGTCTCTTGCGCGGGTGCCCCAGCTTCAGTGTGATCGTGTCTCTGACAGGAAGGTGGGTGGGCTGTTCTCCTGGCCGTTAGCATTGCTGTTAAGCTGGATCCAAATGGTATTCCCATCCCCTCGCATATCCCCATGGGACTGTTGAGTTGGGATCAGTCTCCAGAGTGTCCTCAGCAGGGAATGTTGCTGAAGTGGAAGCAGCCTCAGTGACCAGATGCACAGTAGGGAAAACCTGTGAGGACAAGATTAAGTATCTTGTACAAGATACCTGTAGCTCTGCCCCGTAGCTGAGGATGTCTTTTCATCTGGTAACGCTGTGCAAGATGTGACTGTTGGAGAAGTGTTGGGATTTCTGGAGTGTTTGCAACACATTCTGACACTATTCCTCTCTCTCAGTCAGCCCCCCGAGGAATGTGCTGCTGTATAGTCTGCGTGGGAGCAACGTTTCCTGGCTTATTGCCCCTCTAATGCTGGCATTTGTGAATAGGTTCAAGTGTTTATCAGTCTTGGAAAGTAAATTCTCTCCTTTGTAAGAAGTAGATCACTAAAAAACAGCTGCAGCTTCGACTGAGTTTGAGCGCTGAAATAGTCTTGCTGTGCTTTCCTTCAGGATGTTCCTGGTGTAATGACTTTGAAAGTCATGGGAGGGCCTTCTTGGTTTGAGCATATTATTCTGCCACTGAATATGTAACTTCAAAGCCATGTTTTTCTTTTTTTTTTCCTGTTTGTTAGCCAAACCAGCTTGCTATGGTTTATTTCTAATGGTTATTGATCCAGTACAACAGAAACCTCCCACTTATGTCTACTCTGCAAGGTCTTGAACTTTGGTCTGAGCAGTGAGAATAAATAAGAGTAGTAATTTTAGGGCATAATTCTTTGCTATTCATTTTCACCTTGGCATACGTTCTATCAATCAGGAGCATTTTCCTAAAGCTGCTGTTCCTGGTCTCAGAGTGGCTCTATGTGTTTTCTTCCTGGAGTTCAATTTTTAAGCTTCACGTGAAACACCATCACCTGACACCTTACTCCTCTTAAACATCCAAAAATATATTGGCCGGCTTTGCAGATGTGCCAAGTGTGTATCATGGGTCAGCTCATGCTGTGGTGATCCCCAAGGCACTTGGAGGAAAGAAAGGTTGCAACAAATTACAGGACTTCTAAAATGAGAATTTGTCATGTTCTGATTTTTACAAATACCTGGGGCAGAGCCTGGTGAGGGAGCCCAAGTCTGTGATCTTAGAGGCCCTGTTAATATGTGAGCACCTGGGTTATTGCACCCGGGCTCACTAGGATGGCAAGGGCTGACTCAGAAAAAGATCATTATTTTGTTGCAGTAATGAGTAATTCTAATGTTTAGAATTCAGGAACAGAGGATCAGCTTCATCTTCCAAAGAGAGATTCATATAATAATATATTTAATCTGTGTTTTTAATAAGGATTTTGTTCTTTTGTGGACACTGTAACACAAAATTAATTTTAATGTGGTAACACAAAAGTGCCTGGTGGCTGCTGTCAGCTTAAGGTGACTATTAACAGAAATCCAGCAGTCTCATGTAATAAAGTCAGATAAATTCACCTTATAGTAGTTGCCTGCCCAGATTTTTGTTTTTAAGGCACTGTGGCATTTCTCCACAATATTAGTGTATACATTTGTGGTAATTTAAGTTGCTGCTATTTTAATAGCATGATTTTCTCTGATAAGTTAGTAGAAACTTTCTATAGCAAGATGTAGGAAGACCCTGCGGGCTTCCATCTTCCTTTGGGATATCTCGGATGAAAGCAGAAATTACAAAGAAAGTGAGATACGGAGCTGGAGAAGATGGCATTGTCTCAAAACCTTCCTGCATCTTAGGAAAGCAGTAATAGAGATTTGTAACGGAGAGTAAAGTGTATTTGGAAGACATTCTCCAGAGCTCTACTGTAAATCTTTATAGGACCATTATGACCCCTTGCACAATATCAGACCAGGCGCTTGTTCTTGCAAATTCAATTTTTGTATAAAGTAACAATTTCTCATCTTCTTTCTGTTCAGTATCAGAGCTTTCCCCAAACAGTTATATAAATCTTTTCTCTTCACAAGTGTCGTATGAAGCTTACAGTTTATCAGAACTCGATGCAGAAAGAGCCCTGTCGTGGTCAAACCTTCTCATCATCAAGTTCATGACTGTTGCCCGACGGGCAGCGCCAGCTTGTTCTCTTAGGAGCAGGCAGCTTCACAAGGCTTGTGCTAAACCAATGGCTGACAGCGTGTTCAGAACCTTAAGGTGAGCCTATAAATTGTATACAATTGTACACAGGTGCTGCCTGTAAGAAAGACAGCTCACAGCTTCTTGACACTGACTTTTAGGTGGGATTCTTCAGAGCATTTGAAAGCAAAGCGTTGGAAAGCTCCCTTGAGAGCTTGGAGGCCACTGAAACGAGGATGGTTGCAGAAGGCAGGATGACAGGTCCATCAGCAGAAGGAAATAAAATAGCTAGAGATGCTTCAAAAATTACCTAAACTGGCTCATCTGCACCTTAAAATGCAGGTCTTTAAGTGCTGTGACCTTTCATAGTTACTCGTGACTGCAGGATACTAACAGAAAGGTGGGAACCCTCCCCTGTGCAGTTTTCCAGATACATGAAGGTAGTTACTGTGACTCTTTCCTTTTTCATCAATCAGGGTAATGCTGAGCACGTCCTTCGCAATCACTGTGAATGTATTTAATTACAGCGACAAAACCAGTCTTCACTTATGCCACACTGCTTTATTTTTTTCTTTTACTGTAATGAAGTACTATCGTGGAAAATTTTATCAAAATCTAAGTAAAAGGCAACAGAATCCTGCTGCAGCATTTGTTTAATATGATTCCTAAATTAATGTAATTTGAAAGTCAAGCTCTGCAGGGAGAAAGACCAAGTAATAGAGAAGTTAATTGATTTTCAGTCTTACAAGCTCATTTTCCTGTCACAAAATGAAGCAGAAGCCTTCAGATTCATGTTGTGTGTTGATATATATGTACTGAGTAATATTATAGAAGATCAGAGCAGCTTGTTATCTGTTTTTCACTTGTCTTGTAGGGCCTGTCTTCTCAGGAGACTGAGAAAAGTGCCTTGCACTATTTATTGAAGAAAGAAGATTAACAACAGTCACAGAAATATCTGTGGACTGTGTTGCTAATGGTTACAAAATCCATATTGCACCACTTTGAACTTAAGCACTTTGAATGAGAACGTACCATTCCTTGGCACTTTTACAGAGAGACCCAAGGGAGGTAGGTGAGCAAGCAAGTGCGCACAAGCAAGCTGAAACTCCCCAAAATCCGTTTTATGGTTTGGAGCTGGGGGAAGAAAATACTCATATTATCTCTTAATATATTTTATGGACTATATATTTAATAGAGAAGAAAATAAGACTTCAGAGTTTCCCGACAAAATGATGGGAACTGTTCCTACACTGATTTATAGAGAAGTCACGTCATCCCTTATGGTAGTGCTTCTGTGCTTTAAAATGTAGTCATTGTTCATTTGGTGCCTTTGGAGAGATTTCTGTCTTTGGCATAACACATGTATTTTCTTTAAGTTATTCACATAGTTCCTAACATTATCTTTGGGATTCAGGGATGAAGCAAATGCTATGGGGAAAAACAGAAACAGAAAATCAAGACAATGAACAATTTGGATTACCCTAGTAGCAAAATAAGATGTATTTCACCCTTCTCTTCTATTCTGAAGTGAGCTAAGCTTTTTTGCTTTAATTTGATATCCTGCTACACTGCACTATTATCAAAGTCCGTACTTGTCTTTTCAGCGAGAACGGGTGACACTGTGGGGTTCAGGATTAATGCCTGAAGAAGAGGAAGGTGCTTTTTCATGAACATTAGCCATGAAACTACAGAGAGGTCATTTTGTCATAACGCAATTTATTTCTGAACTGACAGGCCTTTCCTTCCTATTTACTTCATCAAAGGATATGAATTTAATATCCCCATAAAGACTTCCTGGGTATATTGCATTATGCCTTAAAATCTGCTTGTCTGGCTTAAAAACTCAGTTTTAATTCTTTCCAATAGCCCTTATGATAAAAATGTGGCGGGAACCAAGTAATTTCAGAGTAGCTGTTAATTTAAGGGTACATGAATATTCAGTAGATCCTGCTAAAAATCATCCCTGTAGGGCTTTGAAGAGCTATGCCGAAGTATAAGTAATAGTTTTCCATCAGACTTGTCCTCTCCAGAGACACAACTTGTGGAGATCATACCTTTTGAAACAGTAACGAACTTCACAGTGCTCATAATCAGAGTTAATGAATACAAGATGTTTTCTTTTCCATAGTCTTTTTGGCTTGAAATTATGTTTCCTGAGGTGTCCTATTTTAATTATGTGCGTAATAGCAAGAGCAGTGAAGCTTGCTTCTGGCCTTCCTTCATTTAGGGAGCCTGAAACTTTGGCCTCCTGACTTCAGGAAATCAAAGGAGGATTCTGTAGGCACTCTAGTGCTGGCCGGGCTTCCTCTGCACTTACGTGTACAGGTCCCCTGGCTCCAGAGCACTTAGCTGTCGCGCAGCTTCCAGGTTATTTGCTGGAAGAAGAATCTCGCACTTGCCAGAGGTGTGAGTGTCCTGGCATATTAACCACTAACGCAGCCCCAGCTGCCACTTGCAGAAGTCCTGTCAGCTGCCACGAGCAGAACAGGGAACAGACGGATGGGCTCGGAGCGGCGGGCCCTGGGGAAGCCGCCTCCATGATACAGATTGGAGGCATCCTGCTGCTCCTCAGGGAAATCACCCTTGTGCCAAGAGAAAAGATACACTAAGCAGGGTGTCGCTTTATGTTGTATCATACATACGGTACAACAGCTTTGGAGTTACCTGGAGCATCTGGATAGATGTATCTTTAACTCATCCCTATACATTTTTTTAAAGAAAAATTTTGCCTGAGAGGGAAAAGGAAAAATAAAACCCTTTCACAGGAGACACTTTATTTTTGTTTACATAATTTTATTTAGATTCTAGTGGTATTGGTCCCATTTCTGCAGTCAGTATTCTGTAGAAGTGTTAATGCGGTCAAATCAAACTGCTGGTATGATGGGGGAGGATGGGAGGGAAAATTGATGTTGTGCTGTCATAACATTTATTCTATTATTCAGTATTATTTCTTTTTTTTCCTTTTTTTCCCTTTGCACTGTGATGTTGGAGATCAAATTAAATGAAAGAAAAGTGTTTTTCCCCTCCCAGAAGAGCCCGTAAGATGTTACTGGGAGTAAAGGGCCTACTGTAGAGATAGGCATGAGACATCAGATGTGAAATACTATGGTCTTTAAATCATAACTTTGCAAACATTGACAAAGCAGTGCAATTTCACCTCATCAGTCTCTGAGTTTGCCTGTTCAAGTGTGCAATTACTCATTCAAGTAAACCTTTGCTGCCCTGAAGCTTCATTTCAGTATCATTAGAAGTAATTAAACAGACATTTTTGACTGCCTGATGATCTGGTTATTGTGTTGAAACCCTTCCTTCCACTCTGTCACACATGTTCAACCCTCCTGAAATACAGGGAGAGGTTTGAAAGTGCCATATAGCATGTGAGAGCTCAGTAAGGCAAATCCATAATACACAACTTGGACCATATGAAATATAGAAAAGTGTGTCATCTGCAGAATATTCTGTAATATTGCACTCATCAAATTCAGCAGGAATATAGTCCTGAGAAAAATTAAAGTGGTTGATTGTTCTTCCAGTAACACTGAGAATAAACATGTATTTTGAACCAAAATTATGACGTGTTCTGCCCAGTGTGAGCACTGCAATATGCCAGGAAAGAGTGAGGGCAAGTGCTCTGCTTTTTACCTGTCTCTCATAGCAGAGACTAAGAGCAGCCTTGTACCGCTCCCACCATCCAGCTCGTGGGCCATGTTCCTGCTCTGAAAGATGAGAGTCTAGACAAGGAAGCTTTCTTTCATATTAATGCTTTTCTTCCACCCCCATAATTTTCCTCTTAGAATTTCCTGTTGTTGGTGGGAGAAAATGAGCTCTGCATGTGGTGTAGGTAAATGTGGTTATAAAATTAGCTGTGGAATGAGAAACAGCTGAGTGGCATAATTCTGGGAGGAACGAATGCCATCTCAGCTGTTTTAATAAGAAATACCTGAAGCTACCACCGAGCACACGTGGCCAGGAAGGGCTGGTGCCCAGCACAGCAGGCGCTCGCACCCACTGGACCAGGTGAGGGGCTGCCTGAGAAGGCCAGAGGCCAGGGTGACACAACCACTTCCTCCTTTAAATAATCTTTGTGTTAGGGTGAATTATTTTCATGTCCTTCCCTTGCCTTTCCACATGGTTTCGGTGGCTGCATGGCCCTAGAAAACCTCAGGGTGTCCTCTTGATGTTTTGTGACCACGCAAAGGCCCATTTTATTCATGGTTCTGGATGCTGCTGGGCAGTGGCACACAAGAAAGCTTCCATTGAGAGCCTTGAAACTTAGTGGGAAATGCCTTATTTGAGAACCAGGCTTGCAGGCTGATATCCTAAGAAGGTATTGTAGGAGTGGTGGCAGAATAAGCTGATGTCTGATGTCTAGATGCCTGAATCTCAGCCCACTTGGGTGCAACAAGAGCAAACATCGTGTTTCCAGTTCCCCTTCTGTACTGGGTACACAGCTGGCAGTAACAAGTTTGCCACAGATGGGTGCACATAGGTGGAGCATAAATCCCAGTTGACATCTTTGGCTTTCTTGGTCTGATTTCTACTTGCCAAAATTAAGTCAAGTGCTTGTTGTACAAGTGGAACAGAGCTACTCTAGCTATGTCTTTCAGGGACATAGGTGTGGGTAAGGGGTCGTGCGCTTAGTGTCATGGGTCCTTCTGCTCTTTGCTTCTCTGGAGGGGTCAGTTTTTCTCAGGCAAATCCCTACGGTAAAATAACGTGAGCACAGCAGTGGCAGAGCCAGACTAATAAGTTATCACAGAGAGCGCTCTCGCTTGCTGCAGTGCTGTTGGGGCAGTGAGAGACGAGGCGACGTGTAATAGTGAGCTTCAGGTAGACGCTGTTGCCTAGTGTGGGCTGCCTCCTTTGTCAGTATGAATTTACTTGTACTAATGCTGAAGAAACCAATGTTACTGTGCTGGAGGGCTTGTTAACAGGCTAGTGATTGGATTCACTGCAATCCTGTTGAATCTCAACAAGCAGTACTGTCAGGGAGGAAGAGCTGTATGCCTCATAGTTGTTAAAAGCTACTTTGTCTTTATTAAAATCAAATACCCAGGTCTGCAGAGAGAGATACAGAAGCAGAGAGAGATACAGAAGCGTAGTTACTTTGTGTAGGCCTTTGGCTCTTGTCTTTTTACAATGTGATCTTCATCTTTCTTTAGAGGTAGAACTCCTTTTCTCTGGTCATTACAAAGGGTGAAGTGGATTTGTTTAAAAAGACCTAAAACTTCCATCCTTATGGGTGGGTGAATATTAATGTCTACTTTGAAACTCTTTTTCCCTTTACCTGGCTGTGTGAGCTCACAGAGGTGCCCAAAGCGGTTTAATAGGACTGCTCTTGTCCTTGGCTACTGCAGAGCACACAGTGGCAACAGGGTGAGGTAGGGCCAATTTCCAAGTTTGGTGTCAATGCATGCATTTGAAAGTGGAGATTTAAGAGCTTGCATTTTGCAGTTTTGCTAACTTTGAACACTGGCAAGTCTCACAGGTGAATGAAGTCACGTTTCTCCCACACCCCCAAATATTTACCTGAACCAACGCTTTTCTTTCTTTAAAAAGGTTCAGAAAGAGCTGTAGGTTTTCCCATAAAGGAAATAACACAAGTGTACGCCTTTAAATGCTCGTGATGAAATGTTCATGAAAAAATTTTGCAAATTCCACAAAACTGTAAAACTATGTATTTTTCCTTCTAACATAGACTCATAGACTTTTTTTTTCGCAAACTACTGGCATTTACTTTTTTTTTTTTTTTTTGACATCTGCCGCACCATTTGACTGTTGCATTGCTTCTAAACGGAGGAATCAAGCAGATTTTTTGCTTGTGAACATGTTTACAAAATCCTTCCTAAAAGTCAAGGTAGCTTGGGAAGTTCAAAACTGCAGATGCTAAAGGGCCTTGAGCAGTCAAACACTAGAAAGCGAGCAAGGCTGTGAACTTGGAAAATCAACTGCTGCAGCATTAGCAATCACACTGAGAGCCCAACTGTGCCTGCTGATGGCAAGCTAAGGAGAATGCACCTTATCCTCTGAAGGATGAACGCATGTCCAAGAGGGAACACAACTTGCCCTACAGATAAAACAAGTCATTAAAAACTGTGGAGGCTGAGCAGCTTTGGGGTATGTTTCTGAAAATTGAGACATGAGACTCAAACCAGTTTCCTTTTTCCTAAGGTCTAATTCAACAGGTCTAATTAGACCTTTTCAAAAGGTCTAATTTTGAACTATTTCAGTAGAACATTCAATGGCATTTAGCTGTCTCTATAGATAACCTCATAGGTGACACTGTTTTCTTGATTACTTACTAGATTAATAATTCTCGAACTTTTCAAATCAGTGGAATACCTGATTTTTTTTTAAGAAATGTACAAAGCATTAAAAAAATCTGCACCATAATCATAATGATTTTCACGAACAATGTTATCAACATTGCATTATTTTCTCTTGGGCTAGTTTTATTTCTTTGTCTTTTCTTTCTTTAGTCTATAGACATAGGTGTATGTAAATTCTTTGCCATTTGATTATAATTTCTAAAACTTTACAGATCTTCTCTTCCCTCTGATTTGTATGATATACTTTACTTCTTTAAAATCAGGTATCCAAAGAGCAGTTTTATGTCTGAGAAAGTCAGTGTAACCTTTCCACTCCGCTGCAAATAGTCAAGGCCAATTCCTGGGTCCAGTTTGGGCACTCTACCTCTAGAAAGATGGGGGTGAAGGGAGAGAGAAGGAGAGAATCTAGAAGAAAAACTAACAATTATGAGAAGTCTGGAAAACGTGACCTAGGAGGGAAGATTGAAAGAGATTTCTGTGACCTACAGAAGAAAAGACCTGTGGTAAACCAGTTTCTGAATGCGAAAAATATTCATGTGAAGTCAAAGAAGCAGCAACCATTTCCAAGGTCTGCAGA
Source organism: Crypturellus undulatus (assembly GCA_013389825.1). Taxonomy (NCBI): domain Eukaryota; kingdom Metazoa; phylum Chordata; class Aves; order Tinamiformes; family Tinamidae; genus Crypturellus; species Crypturellus undulatus. Next base: position 127,461 of record VWPW01012073.1, on the reverse strand, counting down.
GGACTAGAGAAGTAGTGGGCAAGCTAGGAAGAAGTTCTCTAAGTTACTTGCTGGAACGCACTGTTTAGGAGGGTGTGAAACAGCCCAGCACGGGAGCTGAGCACCTGTAAGAAAGGTTGTAGCTACAACTGGTTCTCAAGAGCCAAGAAGAACATGAACGAGGCAGCCTCCTGCCTAGGCTCTCTCTCCAGAGCAGTTTCTGTAGCGGCTTGTGGCAGAGTGACGTGTGAGGAATATCTCCTTCCAGGCAGAGGGAGAACAGGTTTCCCGTGTTCCTTGTAGGCATTGGAAGGATGGTGCTTAATGAACAACTGGCTCAGGAGGAGACATCCAAGGACATCCATAACAGGATGACAAGTTATTTAATTTTTGTTGAAAATACTTGAATTGCACATTTCTACGTGCCTAATTTTCATTAAGTGCAGTTCTGTACTGGAAAAAAAGGATTTTTCTAATTTCATTCTAACTGGATATATAAATGAAAATGTAGAATTAGTTGCATTTTGAATGGGTTGGCATTTATTTATTTGTTATTATTCAAAATGATTCTGATTCTTGTGTGGAGGTAGTAGTTGTCGCGTTTTTATTTCCTGTATTTGTTGAGTTTGTGTAGAGATACCTTGCTTGCTGATCAGTCACATACTTTTCCTGTTAACGGCTGGATGGGCGAGATCTTTCTCAACAGGCAGTTTTCTACGTACAGTAATAGGCCGTGCATCTGGAAGACAAATGTAGTCAAACGTGCTTCACTTAGCTTATGGAGAGAGATTTCTGATGAAGATCAGCATACTGAAGTCTTTAAAGAAACAAATAATCCAAGTGTAATTCTGACACAGTCTGGAAATAGAAGAAGAGAGTAGGGAACATTCCAGAGATGGAATGAAGATAAAAGGCTCAGAACAGACCAGCATGGTACTAATGGACTTCTCACTGATTAGTTATGGCAAGCTGGTGTTCACATGTGACTGCAGTTTATTCTTCTGTGAAGAAACTCAGTGCTTGACGAGAGCGATTAATGAGGGGCCATGATCTTACTCCAGGTTAGACAAGTAATGCCACGCAGCAAGACGACTGGCAGAGACACAGGATAGACTTGGTGGGACTCTTCAGACTGCTGAGTGATTAAGCTTCAAATATAGTTTATGCCTATCACAATGGGTGAAATACATTTTCTTCAGAGCATGAAAGCCTGCTCAACTAGTGAAGGTTGCCTTTTCGTGGAGGAGTTCTAGCTTCGTAGGATACTTCACCCTCCTGGCAGCCCTGCTTTATGGCCAAAGCAGAACAAAAAGCTTCCCATCCCCATTGCACAGTGGAAATGATAATATTCCCATGGGTGAAAAGCTGGGACTTCTAAAGGGCACCAAAGCAAATTAAAATGAAGGCTGCTATTATTTCTGGGCCTGACTGTACCCCTCCTTCTACCGCCCAGAAGACCAGAACAAGATCCGTACCGTGAAGCAGGGAACAGCAAAGCTGTTTACTTTTACTAGTACTGTAAACAAGGAGGGAGCATGTTAGATGTTGTCTGAAAAAAAAATATGATCAAGGATCTTTATTTCTGCAGAATCTAACTTTAGGAAGAACTCTGTAATTCAAGCAGGCGGAAAAGAGATTATTTCCCTGGAAAATCACCTAAAAGTGTCTAAGGAAGAGATCTGGGCAAAGACTTTCAGAAGTCTTTGCTCAAGATGAGAGCTGCAATCCAGCCACAGAAAACAGGAGACAGAAATAAATTAGGATCTGGGAAGCTGTATTCCATCTTCCATAAACTTCCATTAAAAAAAAAACCTGTAACATGTGTTGCCTAAAATATTTCTTTTTTGGGGGGGGGGGGCAGGGATTAGGGGATTGTAGTTTTTCCCTACAGATAGACACTATTCCTGAAAATATTTAGGGGTTTAGTTGAAACTAGTATTGTTAGTAAAAAAAAAAATGTTGAGCTTTGGCTGGAACCAATTGCCATATGTAAAACTACTGAAAAGTTTAGATATTTGTATGTTGATTTGAAACTAGTTAGCAACAAAATTCTTGTTGGGCTAGTGCTTGATGTAGTCTAATGGAAATGTTGCCTGTATAAGAAATTCATACTTTGATTAGTATTAATTTATCTGATGGAATTTTGGACATTGTGTTAAGTGTGCATAAAACCTGAAACAGAAATATGAATATGAAGAAATATGAAAAATAATTGATTTTTAAGACAGCCATTGCCAGCACTTCCCTGTAGCTGGCATTTCACTGCAATTGGTTATTCAGCAATATGCTGAGATAAGGTGACACTTTCAGCAGTTCTACTCTTCTAATGTTTGGAAAGGCAAGTGTAGACTGGAATGAAGGTATTTCGGACATTGATCAGAAAATAGAGAAAAAAATCAGTTTGGGTTTATCAGGCAAATGTATTTTTGTTGACTTTTTCTTGACTTCCTTAGTAATATAGGAGTTTTTCTTTTGTAATTTTTGTTTTGTTATGAGAGAAAAAAATATGGAAAATATAAATAAATGAAAGAGTTAAGAGCTTTGGCTCTAAATCCTGAAATTTGCAAACCAAAAATGCCCAGTGCAAGCGAGCAGCTCCCATATGGCCTCAGCTGCTCCCTCCCATGCCAGGGCAGCAATTACGTCCCCACATAAGCAAATAAAAATCATTAGTGAGAACCTGCAGGTCCCGCGTCTCACAACTGTGCACCAGATGTGCTCAGCTGTGCAACGGAAACTGCAGAGCCGTGGGGGAGACAGGAGGCAACTGAATTTTGTTATTAAGAAAATTTGGTCTTAAGCAGTCGTGTCTGTCCTGCTACACAATTAATTGCCTCCCACTGCTGAACTGGGTTTGGCACATGAGGAAGGTGCTGCCTCCTTCTCGGGCATGAGTTCCATGGAAACAGGGATTTCCTGTACAGTTTTTTTTTTTTGTTTCGTGATTCTTTGGTGTTTTGGGACTCCAATAATTTCTGTGATAAAAATGGACTTAAATGTGTTTACGCATGCGGCACTCACAAAGTGCTGGCATTAGCATCAGTGACTGGGAATATGTAACATGAGGTAAAAGTATCCAGTTCAATATAAATGCTAGTGGTTTTTCCAGACTAAAACTTTCAGAGCTCTGAATAGACGATGCTATTTCTCAAATTCTCTTTTTTCTCCCTTCTCTTTTGAAAAAGGATCAGAGGGGGTGTCTTAGTTTAGAGGGTGGGAGCAGAGTAAAAAAAATAGTCATTTCCATTCATTTCAACTTTTTTAGGGGGGCAAAGAAATCAAAGGGTATACCTGTGATTGAAGGGGACTTAATACTGTGTGGTATATTTGTGTCACATGCACTTCTTCAAGTGTCTTTTTCATCAGGTGCTTCCTCCATCAAGTGCATACAGTCGTATGCAACTTCATACTTGGTATTTTTGATCCTGAGGCAGCAGCATTTTGCAAGTCAAGGATTAACTCCTCTTCTAAACCAATACATACCATTTTTCTCTTAATATATAATTAGGGAAAGCAGATACACCAGGGGAGTTTTTAATCAGGATAAAAAGTGTGTCTGGGTAGGGCATGCATGGGTAGAGAAAACTGAGCTTCTCAGAAAAAGTTAAATAGAGCAAATGGAAAGCCATAAACCCTTTCTTCCCCTCCCTCTTCCATGAAACTGTACTAGGACAAGAAAACCCTCTTGAACAACAGGGCTAAAAAGCCCCACGAGAAAGAAAAAGATAATATGTACTGCATATGGGTTGCTTATGCTAGATGGTTCTGCTTTCAGGTTCTCCAGCGTCTGATTAGCATCTCTAGAACATTTGCTTCTATTTGCAGTAATAAAATTGTCAACTACTTGGTGAAATCTGTTTCCCACAGCTTAGTAATTGGGATCTAGACATCAGGAAAAGAAGTTGTAGCAAGAGGCAGCAAATACTGCTTAAGGTAACAAGGCAGCCACGACTCGTGCAGCAGAGACGTACCCAGCCAGGAGGAGAGTGCAGGCACCGAGGCGAAAGGGAAGGTAGCGGGTGCCAGAAGGCCATTGTTAGAGTCCAGCTTGCCCCCTTTCCCCTTCTTTTGTGCCTGAAAGGGCTAACAGCTCAATAGCTTATCCTTAAACTGGTAAAATACACTCAGGTTCTGTCTACATTTACATTAAGACTTAACTTTGGTAACTGCTGTCTGTTTTCTCATTGGAGGCTTTATTTTTTTTCTCAGCATAGTTACTGAGCAGTGATTAACTGAGCTATAATCCACCAAGGAGTTCAAGTGTCTAAAACCTGTAGATTTCAGTGTGAGTTACGTGCCCAATGAATAATAACCACTTAAAAACACATGGTAGTGTAGGCTGCACAATAATCTGCAGCCATCCAAAAGGCAGCATTAGCATCCATGAGGCATCATTAGCAGTTTATGAGTGTGCTGTAGGACATACCATTAGCCTGATTCAGCAAAAGAAATAAATTTTAAATGGCAGGTGTCTTCCCCTTCTTCCCCTCCCTGCTGGGAGGTTTTCTTTCACTTAAGTCCCATTTCACATACACACAAACAAAGAACCTAAGCTTGACACGGGAATAGTCATCTCTCTTTGGTGACTTCCTGCTTTGCTGCATATCTTACAGCATGTAAAAGCTGTGTTACCATTTGGAAAATAGGCGGTGTGCATTGATTAGAGTTCTGTAGGTTACTTAGGAACTCTGTGTATCTGATCACAAGGGTAAATGTGCTTAACATTGAATATGCTTGGTAAGGGTGCAACTTTATGAAAGTTCGGGAAAACACCAAAACCACCAACACTACATTTTCATTGGAACAGGTAAACGTTCATGAAAGAAATCTGTTCAAATAAAAACATGAGAGGAAGCATAACATATGCTAAACTTAGAGATAAAGATTACAAACCTTATCCTGTAAAGTTTATTTGACCAGGAAGTTAAAGGTACATTAAAGCCAGAGGCATGTAGAGAAAGGAGGAAAAGATCCAATTCCTACTTGTGGTCGCAAATCTAAGCAGCTAAGCTTTGCATGATTGCAGTCTTTTTTCTGTTCTGCTGACTGTGCCACAGATTACTCCCAGAACACAGCAGATTCACTTATTTTTTAGGTCTGATTTCACTAACATGGAGATCATAACAAATCACATATTGTCTGTACGGCTTGAGTTACATTTGGCATGACAAATTAAGTTCGTTGGCACAGCAATGTGCAAAAGACCTAAATAAACATCATTCCGACCTTCCCCTCTCTCCATCAGCTCTCTGTTTCCGTAAGGTTTCTAGCAAACAGATAATTTCAGGGCAGATTTTATTACCAAGCGAGAGGCTTGTTGAGGAGGGAGGGCTCTGATGTGCAGATCTCGTCTCTGTGCCTTGCAGCGTTCTACGAATTGAGGCCTGTGAGGCACACGAGCTCACGTACCTCTCGCGCAGCCTTCGAAAAGGGCCGTGCCCATTAGCTGCTGCAGCGGTGCTGGCCACAGGCCGCTCGTCAGTGGTGATTTATGGGGCCTGAGTGCAGGAACGTTTCACACAGCGGCACCAGTTTCACCCTGGCCACAGGAAGAGCTCTGTGATCCCGCATTCTTAATCTCCTGGTAATTTACACAAACATAGAATTTGCCTGCTTGACAGAAATTTACCTAGAGGAAAGATGATTGGAAATTGTACAAAGTCTTGGGGAACAAAACGTAAGTCTTCATTTTGTGTTTAGGTAGTTGTGTATGCTGCAGACTTGCAGCGTACCCTACAGTCTATAGGTTACCCTGCAATCTCCCTTCAGAATTTAAACTCTGCAGGTTCTACAGGTTCTATGTGATTCTACAAATCGCTGCTCAAAGTCTCCCCAGGAGATTTTGTACCACCTCCGGGATGAGAATGTGTCTGTGTATCCAGCATAACTTGCCTGCACGGCCGGTGTGATGAGAACAGAAGGAGCCAGGGTAAGAACAGAAGGTAGAGGAGCTGTCCAAGCTCACTTGGCTGTCTGCTCTCAAGCTATCACAAAACTCACCCAGTACTGTGTTGGGAGCACTGGCACTTGTGGCTACTGACCCGGTGTTTTGGTGATTCACTAGCTATTGGGCGTGTGCATTTCTTCTTTGTAGAGGGTGCTTTGTAAGTGTGGTTGACTTTCTAATGTGACCTTCTGGGAAAGGTTAGGTAATGTGGCAGAGGAAAGTGAGAAAGTGTGCTGCTCTGCTACCCATGTTCTTTAATGACTGTTTTGTGGCATAAACCAAAAGGATTCAGTGTAAGGCTATGAATACATCTGCCTCCCCGTGCACAAAACCACTGGCTGCTAAAATGTGCCTGGGAGGTTCTGAACACTTGGCATTCAGCTGGCTCTAGCTGCAAAACTGGTTTGCAAGTCGGACACATGGCAACACTATTAGTAGAAGTTCAGCAATATCTAGCTAAAAAGGAAAACATTTTGTTCATAAATGTATTTTTAATATATCGGAAAGAAAATTTGAGAAAAGAAATCTTTTACTGGAACAAAATTGCTTTATAGGGCTATGACCTTTCTCAGGCTTAGCTTTTGTGGGCAGAAAATACTTGTTTTCCTGCACATAAATCCCCTAAAAAAAAAGCCTTACACAGTAGAAAGTAATATGCTAAAAGCTCAGTTAACTGCTGCTTCCTATCATTAAAGGCAGTGTCAGCACAAGGGCAATGCAGTCATTCCCTTTTGACAACTCATTACTTTGCCCCTCCCTGCCACCTATTTGGTTTGTAATAGCCTGTCCCCTCTGCAGCACTCCCGCTGGGATGGCCCTTGCTCGGGAATGAAGCCGGGAGAAATACCGGGAGAAGCATTTCAGGATCCCTTTGTGTTGTCAGATTCGGAGGTCAGCAAAGGATTTCTGCCTCTATCAGCTGTCTCTTGGCCCTTGCTGTAATCTGGGATATCTGGTGTGCTACCCAGCTTTCCCCACTTCATTTCAGGTGTTTCAAAGCCCAGGGACTGGGCTGCTGTTCCCAGAAAGAGATGAAAACATTTGAATTGATGCTGGCGGCTTTTGATGCTCATTACTCATGATGGAACTTGCCACCTTATTTCTGCCACCCACTTCAGAAGTGTCCGTGGCTACGTGGGTTTTGTTCTCTGTTCTTCTAGCATGAATCCTGAAGCGTGACTTCAGGGTTCACACTGTTTGGCGTGAGAATAGAAAACTGGTCCTGAACCAGTCCTTTCTCCTATACTTACCTGTCAGGAAAGAAGCTTCCTCCTGGGCTGGTCTTCATGCTGGGGTCAGTTGTGAGTGTGGAAGGGTTCTGGGCCAGCCAAAATGCTTAGTGAGGCAATAGTTCCACTGGAAATAGCTAATGCTGGAAGGAAACTCATCCGTTCCATATTTTGCCAATAAACATGTAATGATAATATTAAGCACAGATGACGTATGCCCCTTGTCTTTGACCAGCCCATGACCTTTCAGGATTTAGACTGTATTTTAAATTAAAGTGCTATTATAATCTGTACAACTCGAAAGAAAAGTCTGACGTCATTGAGAGAAGCAAAGCAAAAGGGGGAAAGCATTGCCAAGTAGCTTCCCTTGTGCTTGATGACATGTTGTAATCTCTGCTGACAAGGAAGCGGTGCTCAGCTCTGCTGCTGCAGGCTCTCTCCCATTAAGAGCTTTCTACTGATAAGGTCTTTCGGAAGGGTCTTCCTGCTCAAATCCAGTGTGGGCCTGGGGGTTACTGTTGCAGTCGGAGGGCATTTTATAGCACTTTTGTAATGCTTGAGAAGGCTAATCCAGCAGCCTAGTTAGTTATGCTGTTGTGGCCTTTTAAGTTTAAGCGGGGAAAAAACAGATGATTGAGCAGTGTGCATAGCTGTGCTAAACTTTATAAGAGAAGGAGAACTGAAACTCCCACAGTGATGTAATATTGGTGATTTGGGAGATACAACAGGCATCATATCTTTTCTGCAGGAATAAAGAAGCAGTTGAGATGACAGATTGACTAAGGCTGGAGTGCGTGGGGTGGCATTGGTAGAAGGTGCCCGTTTGTAACTGTCGCGGTGGACGAGCTGAATGCCAGGGAAGCAGCACTGGTGCAGCCAGGCCCCAGTAGTTTCTGTGTGAAGTGAAAGCACTGCAGAAATCGCTCGGAGAGAAGATGATTCATAGTTTGATATGTCCTAGTTCTTCAAGTGCAACTTGAGCATTTTGCAATTTTCGTTCACTTTAAAAACACCTAAAAGCTGTGAAGTTTTTTTTCATTAATGTATTCAATTCATGCCTCTGTTTACAGCACAGCAAATGATAAAAAAGAAAATTCCTTATGCTATACATTGATCAGCAGTTAACTGATATTCTGGTCAGTACTCTCTGAGTATTAAGGTCCAAAATATTTTTTTTAAAACTGAAGGGCACTTAGCTACTGATCTACTGCAAGTGACCTCTGTGGTAGTTTACTATCTCCATGGCTGGCATATTCAAGAATATGGATGTGCAGAATTAAAGAAAAATTTTTGACATTACAGGATACAAAACTTCTGAACTGTAGATTTGTTGCTAATGGTATTCTAAAGACTACGTGTACTCTTAAAAATACAGGCTTACATGAATTTCTATTTTCCTATGTTTTGGAAAAAGATAATTTAAAATAATTTTAGGCAAGAAACAAAATTTCAAACTGTGTCATCAACTTTAAATCATCAGTTAGATTAACTGTATGTATAAATGTATAAAATGTATAAAATGTATAAAATTAAGATGATTTAGAGCAATTTGAGTAATGAAATGAATATTGCTTTGGGCAATACAACGGTATGACAGGTCTAACTTCTTGCCATCACCAGGATTATTCTCGGTTTGGATGGACTTGAAAAATAGAAGTCGTGATTTAGTGGTTTTAATGTAATCCGAACTGTAACTGCAAACTTGCAAAACCTCTCTGTGGGCAGCAAGGTAGGTGGACTGTAATGCTCATGCTCGTATCAAAGCCTGCTCTCCTCCACTGAAATGTGTATGGTGTGCAAGTGAAGAGCAGGATGGAAAGGTAAAGTCTCTGTCTGTAAGGACTCTCTGACGAGGTGACCAGAACACATTCCTGGCAGCTGCTGGACATCAGATGCTCTTAGAAGGACCCACTGATTCCCTCTTTGGTGCATAGATACTTATACATACATACATCCAACATCCAACATCCATACATCCTTGGATAGATGAAGACCAGCTGATGGAGAATTCTCATCAAGTCAGACAGTGGAGTGATGGTGAAGGAATAATTTGCTCTTTCCTTACCCTTTTTTATGACTACATTGTATATTGTTAATTTATTTCATGTCTGCATTTATGAAGGATATTTTGGGTATGGCCAAATGTTATATTTAGGGAGCTAATTTAGTAATTTGATCAAGTAAGATGGTCAAAACATGTTTCTCACATACTGCAAATTGGGGATCATTATGGAGTATCATTAAGGAGATCATTATCCCTAAACCCATCTGGATAATGTTTTGCAGCAGTAAAAATAGGAGACGAGTTCATAGGACGTTCAAGAAGAGCTATAAATTATTGCGAGCCACGATTTTAAAACTAACGTTTTCAATACAGGAGCAGTGTCAGCTGAATAAATTGATATTGTGTAATTCCCACTGTCATGTGGGAAGCTTCAGAGGCCTCTGTAGAAGACATGGAATATTGTGAAGTTTAACAGCAGGAGTTATAAACAAAATGCTTTTATGTGCTCCAGCATAGAAGCAGACACTAAGGGAGCAAAATGTAAATTATTGCACCTATGCAGGGTATCATAGTAGGCAAGCCAGTGCTCTTTGTGCCTGGAGATAATCTGAACCAGAGAATGTTGATTCTAGTTTATACCAATGATCTTTTTTTGTTGTTGTTTTGTTTTGTTTTGTTTTTTCCCGAGTCCCCAAAGACCCATGCTTGAGGTTAGCCTATAATGTTACTTCAGTAACATTGTCAACAGCAGTGGAGCCGCAGCCGTCATTTCACTTGAGGCTTCTGCAAAACAAGGAAGGGGCCAGGAGGTGCTTGGAGGTTCACAATAGCAGCACACAACACAGGAAAATTACTCAATTTTTACTTTGCTGAAAAGCATCTGACAAAGATTTGACTCAGTTAATGTTTCTGCTTCACTTGCATAGGTCTTGTAATGGAAGGCATTGGTTTAGTCCTCAATTTTTAAATTCTAATCCTAATAATAATCTGAACATATTTCAGGACTTTAGCTATCCTTTACAAATTAACAAATTCAGTTGTCAGCCTCTTATGAGTCTTAATCTCTTCTTTATATCCTCAGAGATTTATTTTCACTTATAGTTTAATAATCCTCCAAAACCTGCCTTACAGTGGTAGAATAATTTTATAAAGCCTGAACATATTAAACACTGCAGAGTGAGTCATTGGCAAAAGGCTGCTTTCTGATTACCTTCCCTTTAACAGCACTCGCTCCTTTCAGTGAAGTGAATTTATTCTAGTAGACTCCTACATTTCCAGGCAATTTTACTTCTGTGAACCTGCATGTGACTTCTGTGTGCTTGCACCTACATTTGGTTTACAGTCTGTTTATTCAAACTGCCCTTCTTATTTCGCAAGTACTTTGGCGGGAAGCAATCTGCTGTATTAAGATCTCGTGTGCAAGGAAATAAAACTGCCTTTTTGCATATATGTATTTTGCTTTAGTCAAAAAAATAGATCCATATCTGTGACCTTACTGTTTCAAGCACAAGTCGGTGAACAAAACAGTTTATATCCTCTTAACTTCTGTGATTCATAAGGTTTTGAGCAATGCACAGTTTTACACCCTGACTTTCTAAAACAGTGTGAGAGAGATATCAGAGGATAAAAAGCAGATAAGCTTTTGGTATCTACTCTGCTCTGTATCTGCTTGATATCTGTAAATACTGCAGGTAGCAAGTGATCTTTGAGTCTGACGTCTGGAAGGACAGCCTAAAATTACATTTTAGAACAAGCCTTCATTACANAAAAAAAAAAAAAAAAAAAGCCACGACCGTTTTGAGGATATTCAAGGACTGACTGGTGGGTCTACAGAAGCAAGTTCAAGATGATGCCATCAGAGCAGCTTGTTGATTTAAAGGCTTTGCATCAATGACTTGCAAGGGGTGTCTAAGACTTCAATGAATAGTGTTACTATACAGGTCACGTTATTGCTGTGATAAGTTACTAGAGCTTAAATACATACTGGCAAATGCTTTTCCATCCAAAGAAGAGAGAAGATTTTTTTTTTCATGAAGATGAAAAAAAGTATCTCTGAAGTTTTGTCATCTGTATTGTGGCTCCCATGATAAGATTAACTGAAACCTTTTGAAATAGCCTTTCCCATTCCTGAATGGGACACCTATATAAGACTAATGTATCTCAGCCTTTCTCCTTATACCGCTTTTTCTTTCACCAGTTCCTTCTGGGAAGTTGCTTGCTAACACTGATGTAAAGGGATGAACTTGTGAGTGCTCGGATGAAAAAACACTGCAGAGAATATTGGAATTCACTTTTGCTTATTGATTACTGTGCAACCTCATTATTTATCAACTACTATCATTTAACTACCAGGCCATAAATCAGCCAGAGTTTTCTATCATTTGTATGTGTGTGTGTAATGTTTAAACAATATGGCAAGGAAAGCTAAATTTTATTTATCCGAATAGTAGAAATTAAGATAGCTTCCAGGAAAACTTCAAATTACATAATATCTTGTATTGGAGTGACTAGGCAAAGAAGAAAAACTTTAGACAATACATTAATGCAGCTGCTAATCAAAGTTATAATGATACATCTTTGAGAGAGCTTCTGAGAGAGCTTGGAAATGCCTGACAGATTAGACTGATTGTGTGTACAAAGACAGACACATTTGATAGTTATGTAAAGCAGTGATGTTGACAAAATTATTAAAATTTTGGCACACTGTGGGAGGAAATATTGAAATTAGCCAAGCAAGTAAATATTGCAGGGTTTTGAAAAGGCTAAAGGAAGACCTAGGAAGAAGGGTTTCCTATGAGAAAAAAAGTATCTCTGGCACTCAGTGTTGATGCACAAAGGGCAGAGCTCGTGAACAAGGGTTTGTGCATGCAGCCTTAGTTGTGCTGTTGGGCAGGTTTGAGAGCCTCTATATGCCTCTCTGGTATGTAAGGATAATCATTGTCCAGTAGCAGAGCACAGCAGGGAAAAGGCACAGGGTCGTCTGTGTATTGCTGATGCTGGAGTGTGTCCAGACAGCAAGCTCCCGTGTGCCTCTGTTGCAGCGTGATTGCAACTGAGGTGTTTCTGCACGAGCTTCCCGGAGTGAAGCCCTCTCTTGGTCAGTGTTACCTTCTGGCCTGCTAAGCAACTTAGCAAATTTGGGTTTATGAGACTGTAGTGACCTTAGGACTAAAGCAAATGATTTCTAGTTCTCACGGGTGGCTCATTTTCCTTCTTGCTCTCATATGCATGCGGCTGCAGCCAGGCCACTTTGAACCGAAGCAGAAATAAAGATGGGCTCTATCGCTGAGCGTAGAAGCTGTCTCCTCTGCAAAGACTTGCTGCATTAGTAGCTACTTACTTAGGCAGAGGTGTGTTCTTCACAAGCAAGTTTTTGCTTTAGTATTGCCTAACGCTTCTGTAAATAATGCCTGCTTTATGAGTCTCAGCTACAAATTTAACAGTAAAGCTGGGTGCACTGGGGAAATGGGCTGCTTGAGTAAGTTCCCTCTTATTTTTGTTTTGAAAAGAGCTCAGAATTAGAGGGGATTAGGTGACGCAATGGATTAGCACATTTTTCTTTCTCGTTCTTAGAAATTAAGACCTAGGTTCACCTCATACACGTAAATATTCGTATTTAGACTGAGCTCATATGCTCGTAAATGTTTATGAGTGTGACACATTCACACAAATAACTTTAATTTTGCAAAGCTTTCCCTAAAATTTGGGAGGGAGGTGAGGGGAGCTAATCAACTACAGTTCATAGGCAGCCACG